>BLYE01000077.1:0-43725 GCA_016586335.1 Nitzschia putrida | reverse complement strand
CCTCACAATGCGCCAACCTTACCACCAATGAGGCGTATGGACCTCCTGACCTCCTTTCACCGAGTCTCACCGAGAGGTGAGAGCAACTTGTTGTCATGCTGGAACCACCAAGAGCCGATTTGCCTGGGTACGAGATGACAGCTGCTGCCCAGGCACTATTCAATCTCATGGGTCATGGGTGACCATATTCACTCACAGCACCCAGGATCAATAATTGATTAAAACACCAACAAACTGATGGGAACATATGAACAAACTATTGACAATTGAAACCCATAACTCCCCAAGAGCTCCTGTATATAGGTAGGCTAAATTGTTGTTGAAATTTATACTAACGTTAGTACTTCCAGGTAGATACACACGGATATTGCATTTGAACATACCGCAATTGACTTCAAGTCTATCAAATAGTGTCTTTGGCAAACCACAAATTGTCATTTACGTCCAATGTACCAATAAACATCATAAAGTGTTCTAAATTGTTGTTGAAATTTATACTTCCAGGCAAATACACACAGATATTGCATTTGAACATACCGTAATTAACTTCAAGTCTATCAAAAAGTGTCTTTGGCAAACCAATCTAAACTGTGAACATTTTATGATGTTTATTGGTACATTGGACGTAAATGACAATTTGTGGTATGGTCATGATTGACCAATCCTGAATGACAATCTGATTTCTGATGACTTCACCTGATGGCCAAATAGTGATGGGCATTAGGATGGTCCATTCCTGATGGACTTTCTAGTGGATATTCTCATTGTTGGAGAGACATTATGTTGGACAATCTGATCATCAAATCATGTAAGATGTTTTGGTGGACTTTCTAATGGCCAAACCCTGATGGACAACATGTGCTGATGGATCAATCCAGATGGACATTCAGATGGCTTCACCTGAAGGCCAAATAGTGATGGACCATTTCTGATGGACTTTCTAGTGGATATTCTGATAGACATTCCGATGGACAAAATGTGATGGACAAATTAATGCTGATGGACCAATCCTAATTTGAATGTGCAAAACGACCAATGCTTCCACCCATACTGATGGACATTTTTGATGGACCATCCCTGATGGAATTCCAATTGTAGTGGATATTCTTACAGACATTCTGATGGAAAAATGGTGATGGACAAATGCATATGGCTTATGGCCCAATTATGATGGAAAAATGGACGCGGGTCTTGGGATGTAACTTGTCGAGCAGCGAGGACTGCTTGGAGCCAATAGCATCGTTCTCACTGTGGTATTGGAGGAAATGTTGAAGGGATGAGGTGATGGAACAGGGGCCAAGAACAAGGTCAGAAGGTTGAAGGTTGGCTGGGCCAATAGCCCATTCCATGGTAATTTGATGGTCAATGTCTTGTTAGCTTCAGTGCAGAACAATGCTAATGACCTTTCAAAGAAGCGGTGGATGGATTTGGATGACAAGGAATCTGATCAGATTGTCCATCATAGTGTCTCTCTGGAAAGACCATCCTGATTTGGCATCAGAAGGTCCAGCATCACGTCACAATTTGTGCATCAGGGACAACTGTCAGATTGTCCATCAGCTTTTTCCTTGAGCTTTTGTCCCATCAGGATTTCACAATTTGTGCATCAAGCTGCATAAAGTCCAAAGCTCATCTTGGGCTCCTTCCCTGAATCGTCACTGCTAGTGCCCACTTCCATGGCACTGTCACTGTTGATTCCAAGGTCATTTTGTTGGAGGAGACAGTGCAAAAGTCATTAAAAATGTTTTTGTACAAGGGCAAGAAGCGACCTTTTGAACTCCTCCGACATGTGCAGGCCAAAGCCAAGGCCGATTGCCGATTGCCTTGCCCATCAACCATTGAGCACTACTTGAACAAAGTGTTTGAGAACTATTATGGGCCTGGCTACTGCCACATTGCTTTTGCTAACGTCGATGATCCTGAATACCACCACATTGAAAGATATCTGTTGAAAAAGACAGACAAGTACGTTTGGTTCTTAGTTAGTCAAAGTCCAATCATCATGATCACCATGCTCACATTTTCATTTCTTGTTTGCAGCAGGTTGATTGAGGGCCTCTGACAGGAACAACAAAAGATGCGTGACCTTGAGAGACGTCTCCAACAATCGGAGCGAGCTCAAGCTGAATTGAAAAAATACAATGAGGATCTTGCCAACAAGCTCCGGGCTGAGCAACAGCTGAAAGAACAGTTCAAGGCAAAGTCTGACATTAGCCAAACCCCTGAACAAGCACAAAATGTCTTGGAACAAACCCAAGAGTTCCGCAAGTACTCTTTGAAAATGATAGGTTGTGTGGAGGGTTCCAAAGCATTGAAAGTTGACTGGACACCGGCCAATTTTGATATCTCGAAGGCAATGGAAAAATGGTACAATTGAATTACAAAACATATTACGCCTTCCCGTATCTGTTTGCAGAGGAAACCGACGACAAGAAGAAGAAAAAATGTGGGCTGCGATTGCATCAAAGTGGAATATTGTTTCCCACAAAGAAGATGCCCAACTGGAGAAGTATGACAGGAAAGTCAAAGAACTTGCCGAGAATGACGGTGGACCCACAAGAGAATTCTTCAATAGGATATGGAATCAGCTGGCTAGTCTCCGCATCGAAGAAGTGGAACGGTTTCAACATTCTCTTGGAGGCCTTGTTCCAGTCCAAGGGACTTCTCCATAGGGAAAAAAGGTCAGGAATGGTACAAGAGCAACCTTCACCAAATTTCGAGATATTTCCAAGCATTTGGTAGGATATTGGCGCACTGCCTCCTACAGGAAGTACCAATATCTGATTTTGTTCTTCCCCAAGCTCTACATGACCAGTATGTCGTGTCTATCTATGTCTGTTGCTTCTTTCCATATTTCTGACACTCTACTGACAGAAAATGCCCGATGATGTCAGAACTGTTCCGTGGGTTGCACCCAATCAGTCCAACGTATTTTTTTTGTCCCCTCATTGAAGACTTAATGGCCATCATGGATTTGGAGAGCAAGCAGCAACAAAACTCAAGAGAGCTCCTACCACAGAAACTTGGACTTGAAGAATCAGAAGATGATGAAACCTTACAGGCATATGGACCTCTTGACATCCTCTCACCAAGAGAGCAACTTGCTGCAATCACGCAGGAACCAAGAGCAGATTTGCCTGGGTACAAGATGACAGCTGCTGCCCAGGCACTGTTCAATCTCATGGGTCATGGGTGACCATATTCACTCACACCCAGGATCGATAATCGATACAAACACCAACAAACTGATGGGAAAATATGAACAAAATTATTGATAATTGAAATCTTACCGCTCCCATCCCATGTATATCGGCAGGTTCTCCGGGACAAGGGTAGAATCTGAGAATCTAATCAGACGAGTCCTCGCTGGGCGTCAGCTCAGCGAAGGCGCAAACCCTTCGATCAACGCCCAAGAAGCCCCCAATCATTGAAAGTGACAATCGACAAGACCCACACTTCGTGGAAACAAGCATCTACGAGCAGCGAAGCAGCTAGTTTTAACTTTTGAGTGGGGGATGCTTGTGATGAGTAATCCTGACGATACTATGGAAGAAACCGGTCCCGATGAAGGGGACAGAAACCTCGGCCTTGGAACGAACGGAACCTGAAGACGTCGGACCAGACTCTGACACTCAAGGGGAGGATTCAGAACCCTCTGAAACCCCGGCCCCTCTTCGTCGCTCTCATCGAGTGGAGGAGGAGATGCTCTTCCATCAAGACATCCATTTTTCCAACGGAAATGCCATTAGGATTGGTCCATCAGCATTTGTATAGCACAGTTTGTACCTCAGAATGTCTATCAGAATATCCACTAGAAAGTCCATCAGGAATGGACCATCATAATGTCCCTCATAGTACATAGTCCATCTATCATAAGGTATGAACCTATAGGACTATCAATAGTACGTATTGTGTTGTACTGCCCTTACTACCTAGGACTCCTCTACTGTCATGAGACGGCAGAGTCAGTCATGGTCGAAGTCATGGTCGAAGTACTGGTACTGTCAGTTGTCAGCATGCATTTACGAAGGTTGCTTCACAGAAAGAAGCCAAAGATTGAATGCCTGGTGAAGAACTTTGGATAGCAAGAGGAAATCTCACATTGACCTGGAAGAAATAGAATGATGTGTAGTCAAAATGATCCACAAAAAATTTGGGAAACAAACAGAGGACTAACCAAACAAAGCCAGACTTATACGATTAACCAACAGGAAAGTTGAGAGAATCCAATGGGAAAAACAACGGGAACATTACTCCCAGATCTGCCAAGCAACGAAAACGGACGCACGACAGGGACTGGTGTCAGTTTCAGTCTGGGTCGACCAGCATCAATGGTGGCAAGATGCTCATGACAAAGTTATAATTGAACAGGCATGTATCAAGGAAAACCAACTGCGATTTTCACAATCCCGACATACACCGTTCAATTCCCACGGATTTTGGTCCACTAGGCATTGGAGAGGCTAGCATTCAGGTGGCTCAGGGTACATACGAATGCCCCACCAATTGCTCCCGGCTACTCCACTGTTCATGCAGCAATTAGGACAAAAGAGTACCAAAGGCCGCAGAGAATACATCATCCAGTGGATGGACGGCAGAAGAGTAATCGTCAAAGATGGCTCAAGATCAACCAAAATACGAGTGCAGCCCCTTCTGGACCAGCAGAGCCAGACAAATGTCTTGCAACTTTCTGGACTAATGCGCCAACTTACTAGTACCACCAATGAGGCATATGGACCTCTTGACCTCCTCTCACCAAGAGAGCACTTGTTGTCATAACGCAGGGACCAAGAGCCGATTTGCCTGGATACGAGATGACAGCTGCTGACCAGGCACTGTTCAAGAATCTCATGGGTGACCATGTTAATATTAACAAACTATTGAAAATTGAAATCCCAAACTCCCCAAGAGCTCTTGCCCAAAGTGCTACTGGACGTCCTGATGGAAAAATGCTGATGGACAAAAGCTCAGAGACATTATGATGGACAATCTGATAATCAAATCATGAAGGAGGATGTTTTGGTGGACTTTCTAATGGCCAAACCCTGATGGACATAATGTGCTGATGGACCAATCCTGATGGACATTCAGATGGCTTCACCTGATGGCCAAATAGTGTTGGACCATTCCTTACAGACTCTATATTGGACATTCTGATACACATTCTGATGGACAAATTGTGAAGGACAAATGTTGATGGACCAATCCTAATTTGAATATCCAAAATGGATACTTCCACCCAAGTATCCAGTTGTTGGTGCTGCCAGTTCTGGCGGCTCTTTCACTCTTGTGTATGCATTGGGGTGCCAGATTTGGTGCCCAGCATTGAACATCTAACACCACTACTTCCACCCAAGAATCCAGTTGTTGGCGCTACCAGTTTTGGCAGTTCTTCCACTTTTGTGAATACTGTTGGTGCCAGATTTGGCGCCCAGCACCGAATGTCCAAAACCGACTAATGCCCAAATCAGGATCAAGGACTTTTGGATAGACATTTTGATGGACAATCCCATCATCAAAGGATGATGTTTTGGTGGACTTTCTAATGGCCAAATCCTGATGGACATAATTTTCACATATACCAATCCTAATGGACATTCCAATCGCTTCACCTGATGGCCAATTAGTAATGGACCATTCCTGATGGACTTTTGGATAGACATTTTGATGGACAATCCCATCATCAAATCATGAAGGATGATGTTTTGGTGGACTTTCTAATGGCCAAATCCTGATGGACATAATTTTCACATATACCAATCCTAATGGACATTCCAATGGCTTCACCTGATGGCCAATTAGTAATGGACCATTTCCTGATGGACATTCTAGTGGATATTCTGATAGATGATGGAAAAATGGTGATGGACCAATCCTGATGGAGATTCAGATGGTTTGATGGACCATTTCTGATGGCCTTTCTGGTGGATATTCTGATAGACATTCAGATGGACAAATTGGAAAGGACAAATGCTGATGGGCCAAACCTAATTTGAATGTGCAAAACCAATGCTTCCACCCATAGTGATGGACATTATGATGGACCATCCCTGATGGACATTCTAGTAGTGGATATTCTTACAGACATTCTGATGGAAAATTGGTGATGAACAAATACTTATGGCTTATGGCCCAATTATGATGTAAAAAGGGACGCCCAATGGAAAAATGCTGTTCTTGGACGTCATTGCCACGAACGGATTGTTGGTACGAGTGATTTCTTCCAACGTTCCCTTCTTGTTGGATTCTAGTGGATCTTGATCATTGAGAGGAACCACCTGCTTCCGTGAGGAGGACTGTGGTTTGAGTTGGTCTTGAATATGTATTGGCTGTGAGTCTGCATCATTGGAGAGATTGGCACTGAACTCCTCTACTCGCTCCAACTGTGCCAAGGACGAGGACGAAAGGCCTCGCCTTGTTGTCGTCACCCATCATGGATGAAGGAATTGTTCTGAAATCGGCAATATGCGTACAAAATGAGGCGCCCAGCCTTTTATGACAAACAGGTGAAAATACGGACAAGGAAACTGTTGTGAGAAGCAATTGAATCATGGTGGCGAGTAGGAGAAAGAGATGGTTCAATGTGCAGTGTCAATTGGAATGGCAACAAGGATGTTGTTTTCATACCAGAGCTTCTGATATGGCTTTGTGTGTATGTTCAAGATATGGTCTTATCCAGAGCAGTTTCTATGGCCGGGCATTGGGGGACAACCCAAAGGAAAGGAACATGTTTGTGCATTACAGCCACCACCACAGTATGAGTTGTTGTTTACTCTGGGCTCTGGGTTGTTGCACAAGTGACATTCTGATGGCCAAAACAGGATGGAGGACTTTTGGAGAGACATTTTGATGGACAATCCCATCCTCAAATCCTGAAGGATGTTTTGGTAGACTTTCTAATGGCCAAATCCTGATGGACATTCTGATGGACATTTTGATGGCTTAACCTGATATAGGCCAAATTGTGATGGGTGATGGACCATTCCTGATGGCCATTCTAGTGTAGTGGATATTACGATAGACATTCTGATGGAAAAAATGGAAAAATCCACTCCTTCTTTCGGTTCCAGGAAGGATGCCTTCGGAGTTTCAGAGCGTCTCAATACCCAAAGGGCAGAATGACAGTAGCAGTTGTAGCTGAATCTTGCTCCCTCTGGTCACCGATGTCGGCCTGTCCAGATCGTTGCTTTCCTGCTGAGCTCTTTGAATAGATGTTGGAGAAGTGGTGGCTCACCAGATTCGCCAACAGGAATTTTGTGAGATGTGATCATGTGATGTTTCCCCTTATCTCTTTGCAGAGATAGGAGATGTTCTTTCATCGAGACATCCATTTTTCCAACGGAAATGCCATTAGGATTGGTCCATCAGCATTTGTATAGCACAGTTTGTACCTCAGAATGTCTATCAGAATTTCCACTAGAAAGTCCATCAGAAATGGACCATCATAGTTTGTACCTCAGAATGTCTATCAGAATATCAGAATATCCACTACTAGGAGAAAGTCCATCAGAAATGGACCATCTAGTGTAGTGGATATTACGATAGACATTCTGATGGAAAAATGGAAAAATCCACTCCTTCTTTCGGTTCCAGGAAGGATGCCTTCGGAGTTTCAGAGCGTCTCAATACCCAAAGGGCAGAATGACAGTAGCAGTTGTAGCTGAATCTTGCTCCCTCTGGTCACCGATGTCGGCCTGTCCAGATCGTTGCTTTCCTGCTGAGCTCTTTGAATAGATGTTGGAGAAGTGGTGGCTCACCAGATTCGCCAACAGGAATTTTGTGAGATGTGATCATGTGATGTTTCCCCTTATCTCTTTGCAGAGATAGGAGATGTTCTTTCATCGAGACATCCATTTTTCCAACGGAAATGCCATTAGGATTGGTCCATCAGCATTTGTATAGCACAGTTTGTACCTCAGAATGTCTATCAGAATTTCCACTAGAAAGTCCATCAGAAATGGACCATCATAGTTTGTACCTCAGAATGTCTATCAGAATATCAGAATATCCACTACTAGTAGAAAGTCCATCAGAAATGGACCATCATAATGTCCCGCATAGTATATAGTCCTTCTATCATAAGGTACGAACATATAGGACTATCAATAGTACGTATTGTGTTGTACTGCCCTTACTACCTAGGACTCCTCTATTGTCATGAGACGGCAGAGTCAGTCATGGCCGAAGTACTGGTACTGTCAGTTGTCAGCATGCATTTACGAAGGTTGCTTCACAGAAAGAAGCCAAAGATTGAATGCCTGGTGAAGAACTTTTGGATAGCAAGAGGAAATCTCACATTGACCTGGAAGAAATAGAATGATGTGTAGTCAAAATGATCCACAAAAAATTTGGGAAACAAATAGAGGACGAACCAAACAAAGCCAGACTTATAAGATTCACCAACAGGAAAGTTGTGAGATGTGGTGTTTTCCCTTGTCTAGTTGTGTTCATATGTTTTCCCTCATCTCTTTCTTGTCTTGGTTAGTTGCCAGACAGACTGTTGGACTCACCATGCAATGATGTCCATGATCAGCATCTTTCCATTGGGCATCCATTTTTGCATCATAATTGGGCCATATGCCGTAAGCATTTGTCTATCACCATTTTTTCCATCAGAATGTTCTGTAAGAATATCCACTAGAAAGTCCATCAGGGATGGTCCATCGTAATGTCCATCACTATGTGGCCATCAGGTGAAGCCACCCGAATGTCCATCAGGATTGGTTCCATCAGCACATTATGTCCATCAGGATTTGGCAATTAGAAAGGCCTCCAAAACATCCTTCAGGGACAAACCAGCATCAAACTGGCAGCACCATCAACTGGATTCTGGGGTGGAAGTAGTGGTGTTAGACGTTCAATGCTAGGGTACCAAATCTGGCACCCCATGCATACACAAGAGGTGGAAGAGCCGCCAGAACTGGCAGCACCAACAACTGGATACTTGGGTGGAAGTGATCCACACCTAAAATTCATGGAGCGGGTTGTAGCCTGTCGTCGCTCAGCCTACTCTCGAACCATTCGTTGTACGAATCACCTTGCGCGAGATCAAGACACGCTAGCTTGCAGGGTAACTCTACTAGTTATGGCTAGTCTTGCATCAAAATGTCCATCAGAATGTCCATCAGGATTTGGCCATTAGAAAGTCTACCAAAACATCCTTCAGGATTTGAGGATGGGATTGTCCATCAAAATGTCTCTCCAAAAGTCCTCCATCCTGTTTTGGCCATCAGAATGTCACTTGTGCAACAACCCCAGAGCCCAGAGTAACAACAACTCATACTGTGGTGGTGGCTGTATGCACAACATGTTCCTTTCCTTTGGGTTGTCCCCCAATGCCCGGCCATAGAAACTGCTCTGGATAAGACCATATCTTGAACATACACACAAAGCCATATCAGAAGCTCTGGTATGAAACAACATCCTTGTTGCCATTCCAATTGACACTGCACATTGAACCATCTCTTTCTCCTACTCGCCACCATGATTCAATTGCTTCTCACAACAGTTTCCTTGTCCGTATTTTCACCTGTTTGTCATAAAAGGCTGGGCGCCTCATTTTTGTACGCATATTGCCGATTTCAGAACAATTCCTTCATCCATGATGGGTGACGACAACAAGGCGAGGCCTTTCGTCCTCGTCCTTGGCACAGTTGGAGCGAGTAGAGGAGTTCAGTGCCAATCTCTCCAATGATGCAGACTCACAGCCAATACATATTCAAGACCAACTCAAACCACAGTCCTCCTCACGGAAGCAGGTGGTTCCTCTCAATGATCAAGATCCACTAGAATCCAACAAGAAGGGAACGTTGGAAGAAATCACTCGTACCAACAATCCGTTCGTGGCAATGACGTCCAAGAACAGCATTTTTCCATTGGGCGTCCCTTTTTACATCATAATTGGGCCATAAGCCATAAGTATTTGTTCATCACCAATTTTCCATCAGAATGTCTGTAAGAATATCCACTACTAGAATGTCCATCAGGGATGGTCCATCATAATGTCCATCACTATGGGTGGAAGCATTGGTTTTGCACATTCAAATTAGGTTTGGCCCATCAGCATTTGTCCTTTCCAATTTGTCCATCTGAATGTCTATCAGAATATCCACCAGAAAGGCCATCAGAAATGGTCCATCAAACCATCTGAATCTCCATCAGGATTGGTCCATCACCATTTTTCCATCATCTATCAGAATATCCACTAGAATGTCCATCAGGAAATGGTCCATTACTAATTGGCCATCAGGTGAAGCCATTGGAATGTCCATTAGGATTGGTATATGTGAAAATTATGTCCATCAGGATTTGGCCATTAGAAAGTCCACCAAAACATCATCCTTCATGATTTGATGATGGGATTGTCCATCAAAATGTCTATCCAAAAGTCCATCAGGAATGGTCCATTACTAATTGGCCATCAGGTGAAGCGATTGGAATGTCCATTAGGATTGGTATATGTGAAAATTATGTCCATCAGGATTTGGCCATTAGAAAGTCCACCAAAACATCATCCTTTGATGATGGGATTGTCCATCAAAATGTCTATCCAAAAGTCCTTGATCCTGATTTGGGCATTAGTCGGTTTTGGACATTCGGTGCTGGGCGCCAAATCTGGCACCAACAGTATTCACAAAAGTGGAAGAACTGCCAAAACTGGTAGCGCCAACAACTGGATTCTTGGGTGGAAGTAGTGGTGTTAGATGTTCAATGCTGGGCACCAAATCTGGCACCCAATGCATACACAAGAGTGAAAGAGCCGCCAGAACTGGCAGCACCAACAACTGGATACTTGGGTGGAAGTATCCATTTTGGATATTCAAATTAGGATTGGTCCATCAACATTTGTCCTTCACAATTTGTCCATCAGAATGTGTATCAGAATGTCCAATATAGAGTCTGTAAGGAATGGTCCAACACTATTTGGCCATCAGGTGAAGCCATCTGAATGTCCATCAGGATTGGTCCATCAGCACATTATGTCCATCAGGGTTTGGCCATTAGAAAGTCCACCAAAACATCCTCCTTCATGATTTGATTATCAGATTGTCCATCATAATGTCTCTGAGCTTTTGTCCATCAGCATTTTTCCATCAGGACGTCCAGTAGCACTTTGGGCAAGAGCTCTTGGGGAGTTTGGGATTTCAATTTTCAATAGTTTGTTAATATTAACATGGTCACCCATGAGATTCTTGAACAGTGCCTGGTCAGCAGCTGTCATCTCGTATCCAGGCAAATCGGCTCTTGGTCCCTGCGTTATGACAACAAGTGCTCTCTTGGTGAGAGGAGGTCAAGAGGTCCATATGCCTCATTGGTGGTACTAGTAAGTTGGCGCATTAGTCCAGAAAGTTGCAAGACATTTGTCTGGCTCTGCTGGTCCAGAAGGGGCTGCACTCGTATTTTGGTTGATCTTGAGCCATCTTTGACGATACTCTTCTGCCGTCCATCCACTGGATGATGTATTCTCTGCGGCCTTTGGTACTCTTTTGTCCTAATTGCTGCATGAACAGTGGAGTAGCCGGGAGCAATTGGTGGGGCATTCGTATGTACCCTGAGCCACCTGAATGCTAGCCTCTCCAATGCCTAGTGGACCAAAATCCGTGGGAATTGAACGGTGTATGTCGGGATTGTGAAAATCGCAGTTGGTTTTCCTTGATACATGCCTGTTCAATTATAACTTTGTCATGAGCATCTTGCCACCATTGATGCTGGTCGACCCAGACTGAAACTGACACCAGTCCCTGTCGTGCGTCCGTTTTCGTTGCTTGGCAGATCTGGGAGTAATGTTCCCGTTGTTTTTCCCATTGGATTCTCTCAACTTTCCTGTTGGTTAATCGTATAAGTCTGGCTTTGTTTGGTTAGTCCTCTGTTTGTTTCCCAAATTTTTTGTGGATCATTTTGACTACACATCATTCTATTTCTTCCAGGTCAATGTGAGATTTCCTCTTGCTATCCAAAGTTCTTCACCAGGCATTCAATCTTTGGCTTCTTTCTGTGAAGCAACCTTCGTAAATGCATGCTGACAACTGACAGTACCAGTACTTCGACCATGACTTCGACCATGACTGACTCTGCCGTCTCATGACAGTAGAGGAGTCCTAGGTAGTAAGGGCAGTACAACACAATACGTACTATTGATAGTCCTATAGGTTCATACCTTATGATAGATGGACTATGTACTATGAGGGACATTATGATGGTCCATTCCTGATGGACTTTCTAGTGGATATTCTGATAGACATTCTGAGGTACAAACTGTGCTATACAAATGCTGATGGACCAATCCTAATGGCATTTCCGTTGGAAAAATGGATGTCTTGATGGAAGAAGCATCTCCTCCTCCACTCGATGAGAGCGACGAAGAGGGGCCGGGGTTTCAGAGGGTTCTGAATCCTCCCCTTGAGTGTCAGAGTCTGGTCCGACGTCTTCAGGTTCCGTTCGTTCCAAGGCCGAGGTTCTGTCCCCTTCATCGGGACCGGTTTCTTCCATAGTATCGTCAGGATTACTCATCACAAGCATCCCCCACTCAAAAGTTAAAACTAGCTGCTTCGCTGCTCGTAGATGCTTGTTTCCACGAAGTGTGGGTCTTGTCGATTGTCACTTTCAATGATTGGGGGCTTCTTGGGCGTTGATCGAAGGGTTTGCGCCTTCGCTGAGCTGACGCCCAGCGAGGACTCGTCTGATTAGATTCTCAGATTCTACCCTTGTCCCGGAGAACCTGCCGATATACATGGGATGGGAGCGGTAAGATTTCAATTATCAATAATTTTGTTCATATTTTCCCATCAGTTTGTTGGTGTTTGTATCGATTATCGATCCTGGGTGTGAGTGAATATGGTCACCCATGACCCATGAGATTGAACAGTGCCTGGGCAGCAGCTGTCATCTTGTACCCAGGCAAATCTGCTCTTGGTTCCTGCGTGATTGCAGCAAGTTGCTCTCTTGGTGAGAGGATGTCAAGAGGTCCATATGCCTGTAAGGTTTCATCATCTTCTGATTCTTCAAGTCCAAGTTTCTGTGGTAGGAGCTCTCTTGAGTTTTGTTGCTGCTTGCTCTCCAAATCCATGATGGCCATTAAGTCTTCAATGAGGGGACCAAAAAAAATACGTTGGACTGATTGGGTGCAACCCACGGAACAGTTCTGACATCATCGGGCATTTTCTGTCAGTAGAGTGTCAGAAATATGGAAAGAAGCAACAGACATAGATAGACACGACATACTGGTCATGTAGAGCTTGGGAAGAACAAAATCAGATATTGGTACTTCCTGTAGGAGGCAGTGCGCCAATATCCTACCAAATGCTTGGAAATATCTCGAAATTTGGTGAAGGTTGCTCTTGTACCATTCCTGACCTTTTTTCCCTATGGAGAAGTCCCTTGGACTGGAACAAGGCCTCCAAGAGAATGTTGAAACCGTTCCACTTCTTCGATGCGGAGACTAGCCAGCTGATTCCATATCCTATTGAAGAATTCTCTTGTGGGTCCACCGTCATTCTCGGCAAGTTCTTTGACTTTCCTGTCATACTTCTCCAGTTGGGCATCTTCTTTGTGGGAAACAATATTCCACTTTGATGCAATCGCAGCCCACATTTTTTCTTCTTCTTGTCGTCGGTTTCCTCTGCAAACAGATACGGGAAGGCGTAATATGTTTTGTAATTCAATTGTACCATTTTTCCATTGCCTTCGAGATATCAAAATTGGCCGGTGTCCAGTCAACTTTCAATGCTTTGGAACCCTCCACACAACCTATCATTTTCAAAGAGTACTTGCGGAACTCTTGGGTTTGTTCCAAGACATTTTGTGCTTGTTCAGGGGTTTGGCTAATGTCAGACTTTGCCTTGAACTGTTCTTTCAGCTGTTGCTCAGCCCGGAGCTTGTTGGCAAGATCCTCATTGTATTTTTTCAATTCAGCTTGAGCTCGCTCCGATTGTTGGAGACGTCTCTCAAGGTCACGCATCTTTTGTTGTTCCTGTCAGAGGCCCTCAATCAACCTGCTGCAAACAAGAAATGAAAATGTGAGCATGGTGATCATGATGATTGGACTTTGACTAACTAAGAACCAAACGTACTTGTCTGTCTTTTTCAACAGATATCTTTCAATGTGGTGGTATTCAGGATCATCGACGTTAGCAAAAGCAATGTGGCAGTAGCCAGGCCCATAATAGTTCTCAAACACTTTGTTCAAGTAGTGCTCAATGGTTGATGGGCAAGGCAATCGGCAATCGGCCTTGGCTTTGGCCTGCACATGTCGGAGGAGTTCAAAAGGTCGCTTCTTGCCCTTGTACAAAAACATTTTTAATGACTTTTGCACTGTCTCCTCCAACAAAGATGACCTTGGAATCAACAGTGACAGTGCCATGGAAGTGGGCACTAGCAGTGACGATTCAGGGGAAGGAGCCCAAGATGAGCTTTGGGACTTTATGCAGCTTGATGCACAAATTGTGAAATCCTGATGGACAAAAGCTCAAGGAAAAAAGCTGATGGACAATCTGACAGTTGTCCTGATGCACAAATTGTGACGTGATGCTGGACCTTCTGATGGCCAAATCAGGATGGTCTTTCAGAGAGACACTATGATGGACAATCTGATCAGATTCCTTGTCATCCAAATCCATCCACCGCTTCTTTTGAAAGGTCATTAGCATTGTTCTGCACTGAAGCTAACAAGACATTGACCATCAAATTACCATGGAATGGGCTATTGGCCCAGCCAACCTTCAACCTTCTGACCTTGTTCTTGGCCCCCTGTTCCATCACCCATCCCTTCAACATTTCCTCCAATGACCACAGTGAGAACGATGCTATTGGCTCCAAGCAGTCCTCGCTGCTCGACAAGTTACATCCCAAGACCCGCGTCCATTTTTCCATCATAATTGGGCCATAAGCCATATGCATTTGTCCATCACCATTTTTCCATCAGAATGTCTGTAAGAATATCCACTACAATTGGAATTCCATCAGGGATGGTCCATCAAAATGTCCATCAGTATGGGTGGAAGCATTGGTCGTTTTGCACATTCAAATTAGGATTGGTCCATCAGCATTAATTTGTCCATCACATTTTGTCCATCGGAATGTCTATCAGAATATCCACTAGAAAGTCCATCAGAAATGGTCCATCACTATTTGGCCTTCAGGTGAAGCCATCTGAATGTCCATCTGGATTGATCCATCAGCACATGTTGTCCATCAGGGTTTGGCCATTAGAAAGTCCACCAAAACATCTTACATGATTTGATGATCAGATTGTCCAACATAATGTCTCTCCAACAATGAGAATATCCACTAGAAAGTCCATCAGGAATGGACCATCCTAATGCCCATCACTATTTGGCCATCAGGTGAAGTCATCAGAAATCAGATTGTCATTCAGGATTGGTCAATCATGACCATACCACAAATTGTCATTTACGTCCAATGTACCAATAAACATCATAAAATGTTCACAGTTTAGATTGGTTTGCCAAAGACACTTTTTGATAGACTTGAAGTTAATTACGGTATGTTCAAATGCAATATCTGTGTGTATTTGCCTGGAAGTATAAATTTCAACAACAATTTAGAACACTTTATGATGTTTATTGGTACATTGGACGTAAATGACAATTTGTGGTTTGCCAAAGACACTATTTGATAGACTTGAAGTCAATTGCGGTATGTTCAAATGCAATATCCGTGTGTATCTACCTGGAAGTACTAACGTTAGTATAAATTTCAACAACAATTTAGCCTACCTATATACAGGAGCTCTTGGGGAGTTATGGGTTTCAATTGTCAATAGTTTGTTCATATGTTCCCATCAGTTTGTTGGTGTTTTAATCAATTATTGATCCTGGGTGCTGTGAGTGAATATGGTCACCCATGACCCATGAGATTGAATAGTGCCTGGGCAGCAGCTGTCATCTCGTACCCAGGCAAATCGGCTCTTGGTGGTTCCAGCATGACAACAAGTTGCTCTCACCTCTCGGTGAGACTCGGTGAAAGGAGGTCAGGAGGTCCATACGCCTCATTGGTGGTAAGGTTGGCGCATTGTGAGGTGTTCCTAGTACAGCTTAAGTCAATTTGGTCCAGGAGTCACAAGACTTGCCAATGGCTTCTCTCGACAGGCATTGGAATGCCAAGCCTGGAGCGCACCAATACACAGGGCGGTGGGGACCTCCCTTGATTGCTGCAACACCCACAATGGACATGAGGGGGCTTCCAGATCTCTTGAACGACAAAAGAAAATGCATCATATACATCACACGAAGAAACTTCAAGAGATTGGTCCAGCTTGTGGATCGTGGAAACTACCCCAAACCTGAGAAGAGTGTCATTGTTGTTCGACCCCAATGGGAGAAATGGGCTTCTTGTTTCCTTGCATCCTTCGGATTCGAGTTCACCTCTGGTCATCGCTACATGGGCAGATTCAATGACCATTCAAGATTCAAAAAAAGCAGTGGGTGGATTTGGATGACAAGGAATCTGATCAGATTGTCCATCACAATGTCTCTCCAAAAGTCCATCCTGATTTGGCCATCAGAAGGTGGATCCTTGGGTGGAAGTAGTGGTGTTCGACGTTCAATGCTGGGCACCAAATCTGGCACCCCATGCATACACAAGAGCCAGAATAGCAGTAACACCAACGGGAGGGGCAATTTCTTTTAACCATGTCCCAAGTTACGTAGCACTGGTCCCCATCATCATGATATGGACGACTTCCACTTCACAATAATATAGTGATATTACCCCTGTAGTGAAAATATTAATACAGAATTTGCGAGTGAACAATACTTTAGTACATTAGCACTCTAGCATATTCTACGAAATCTTTCAAGAAGTCTCCTACACAACACACATAATGGCAACGTCAGCATCACTTGGAGGTATCACAGTATGAACCGACAGATCGAAGAAGGTCAGAGGAGATGTCTCAAATGACACGCGGTTTCTTCTTCTCTGGTTCTTCATCAGCAACACTCAAGCCCTCCTCCCTCTTTGCCTTCTTCGCGGGAGCTTCTTGGTCAAGCTGGGCGATCTTGAGCTTCGCCTTGTCAAGTTCCTTCGCCATTTCTTGGATCTTGGCCTTGAGGTTGGCGAGGCTCGTGATAAGATTTTTCAAGAAGGAGTTGGCAGATTGGAGCTGTTCGTTCTGCTGGGCCTTGAGGAGCTGGTTGACCCTGGCAGCAGGAAGTTGTTGCTTGAGGGCTTGCATGGGCACGGGCATCGTGCCATGGGAGTCTTCATGAGAAGGTTCAGGGAACAAACCAAGCAGATCTCCTACTGGTACAGGTATCTTGGCAACTACTAGTTGTTCGTCGGTCTTGGGTGGGATTTTGCTCATTGTCAATGGACACATGAGGGCTTCTTGCACGGGCTCGTTTCCATGGAGGAAATCAGCAGTCGTCGTGGCACGGAAGTCTTGAAGAGGACTGCTTCCTCGGCAACGTCGGTCTTGGGGGGCGGGGAACTCATTGTCGATGGACAATGACGGAAGGATGGGTTTTGGAAACTAAATGTTGTGTGCCTGCCGTTTTTGTGAGAGATGGGACAACACGATCATCACCTACCGACAGAAAAAGATTCGTTGGCTTTTGAATGTTGTTATGTCACTCCCATCACGAGGACATTAAGTAGTGACATGTCGTCGTTCATATTCGCCACGCTGTAGTGGCTGTTGTTCATTGTTGTTGCTGCTTCTTCCACCTCCTCTTGGCTTCCCTAATCTTTGAAAAAAATATGGATACAGACACTACCGGGTACCAATATTACTAGTATAATCGTGTGTGGAGTTAAAAATCCATTGTACTACCAGTACTACCTAGCTAGTACCTCCTCCTTTTCGTCCTCGTGGAAAAAACTACCTCTAGTTTTAGCGCGTAGTACTGGTACATTACTGCCAAAATACTACTAGTACCGTAGTACTAACTACCGGTACTTGTATAAGTACAACTCATAACCAACTACACTGCTACAGCAGAACTCTAGCTAGCTTTAGTGATCCAACAGACACACCACAAATCATGTGGTGAAGATAGATTGTCATTAATCCTATCTATACCAGTGCTGTTTCTACTAATAGAAATAATGTAGGGAGATACTACGTAGTCACATACTAACGACGTTGCAATGCTCTAGTTAGTAGTTACTAACGTTAGTAACTGTACGAGTACGTTAGCACAGTACTTCCTACTACTGTATTAGTACAGCTATCCAACATTTTGTTCACATTGTCCATTGAAAGAATGAAGAAAAGCCGCCAATATGACGAAGGTGAAGCAAAGCCTTCAGTAGAGCCAGGACACGTAGCAGCCACCGATCTCATGTGAGTTGTTTCACTGGCTAAAGCCGCAGCAACAAACGATGGGCTTGATCCAAAACTACAATATCCTTTTACATCCTAAAAATTGCTATAACATTATCATTGGCGGCAGCAGTACCGTACGTACTCGTAGTGTACCGTACGTACTCGTACATTAGTGTCCCGTACAAGGTATCTTTGTTCACCATCCGCAGAAAATGCTGACGTCATCACCAAAACGGTAATTCCAAACTAACTTCATGCCGCCATAGAAGCCAACATCGGCACCCCACAGAAGACAACTCCAACTGTGTTACAACGACAAAAAATAAAACCGTATCAACGACAAATAAAACCGTATCATCGTCAATTTCTACACATTCTGGTACAAGAGACGTTTCATGGTTTGAAACAACACCACAATCAACCCGAACCCTGCCATACATTTCTTGCTTCTTCAGCTGTCATAAAAAGCAACTACCACCCCAAACGCCGTCGTCTTCCTCCGTACTACACTACGCATTCTCTAGAACTTTTTACACACAAACATGGTACGTTACACTTTAGACGAGTATCGCGATGGCCTGAATTCATTCTCATCATGTGAAAGAAGGTCGCAATCACTGGCAGGAGGATTTTCAGGATCATCAGAGCCAGACGACCTGCGAAGGTCCCCGAATTCAAATTGATCCTGGTTGGAGATAAAAGTGTTGGAAAGACCACCTTTCTGAAGTGTCACTTGAAGCGAGTGTTCGAAAAGAAGTACGTAGCCACGTTGGGAGTGGAAGTGTACTCTTTGTTGTTCCACACGAACCGTGGACCCATTGTTTTCCATGTATTGCTCGCGACGGGAAAGGAAGAAAACTTCAAAGAAATCTGCAACCAGGGACACTGCGCCATCATCATGTTCGATGCTACCTCCCGAATCACCTACAAGAACGTTCCCAACTGGCTCCGCGAGTTGACGCGCGTCTGCGAGAACATCCCCATCGTCCTCTGCGGAAATAAGGACGTGGTCACGGCTGACAGCTTGGCCAAGCGAGTCAACGGAAAGATCGTCGAATACAATGGTATCTCCGCCAAGTCCAATCACAACTGCGAAAAGCCCTTCCTCTCGTTGGCCCGAAAGCTCTCAGGAGACGACACCACCCTCCACTTTGTCGAAATTGTCGAGGCTCCCACTTTGCAACCTCCTACCTTAGGAAGCATCATGCAAAGTGGTCACAAAAAGCTCAGTCATTTCACTCCCTTGCAACCTCAAGAATACTTGGAAGTTGATGCTCCCGAAATAGACAATTCCAATAAGAAGAGGGCAGTAGAAGACGAGGGTGAAGATCTGCCTCCCACCAAGAAAGCAAAGCTATCCGATGACACCAACGTTGGTGATCCAAAAGCTCAACCGAAACACCACAAAGTCAAAGTTGGGAACCTCGAGTATCCTGCCCATCCTTTTACAGTTCGAGTCTCGAAACTATCTCCCGATACAGAAGACATGGAGTTGGTGGACATCTTCCGGCCCAAGTGCGGCCCAATTGTGCATGCCAAGATCATTCGTGAAAAGCACCATCAGGACAAGGGCAAGTCCAAAGGCTGGGGCTTGATTCAGTTTGAGTCTACAGATTCGGTTGAAAAGGCCTTGGCATTATCAGGTGTCATTGGAATCCACGAGAAGCTTGTGGCCGTCTCTCGTTCTCACATGCCTGTGGTGTCCTTGGTGCCACCAGGAAGGCACCGCGTCGTGCCCAAGGGAGAGGGCAAGAGTTCCAAGCAAAACCAAAAACGTAAGGAGCAACGATCGCAACAGCATACAAATCCTGAAGAGTCGACCGAATCCAAGTCGGCATCCCCGGTTCAACCTTCCAAGGCACCTGAAAGTGCCACTACCACTGCCTCCGGTGGTTTGGGTGTGTTGGCTTTCAAGCCTCGTGGATTACAACGAAATCGCAAAGCCAAGGTCCAACTCAACCAAACAGAAACCAAACAAGAATAGGAAGGCGATGCAACGACGGGAAAGTAAGACTTCTAATGTAGAAGTATTTTAGAACACAAGTATTTCCCTCTGACCCTGGAGGCAAAATTTCAAAGTTATTGGAGAAAATGGTGATGGTAATTTCAGGGCCGACTGTAACTCCACTTGTTCCCGGCTTTTCGAGCTTGTAATGGCTATTCCAACGGGAAAAACAACGAGAACATTACTTGAAGCGAGTGTTCGAAAAGAAGTACGTAGCCACGTTGGGAGTGGAAGTGTACTCTTTGTTGTTCCACATGACCTGTGGACCCATGTGTGGCTCGCGACGGGAAAGGAAGAAAACTTCTGGGAAATCTGCAACCAGGGACAATGCGCCATCATCATGTTCGATGCTACCTCCCGAATCACCTACAAGAACGTTCCCAACTGGCACCGTGACTTGACGCGTGTCTGCGAGAACATGCCCATCGTCCTCTGCGGAAACAAGGTCTTGATCAAGGCCAAGCAAATCACCTTCCACCGCAAGAAGAACCTCCAATACTACAATATCTCCGCCAAGTCCAATTACAACGAGGATAGGCCCTTCCTCTCGTTGGCCCGAAAGCTCTCAGGAGACAACACCCTCCACTTTGTCGAAATTGTCGAGGCTCCCACTTTGCAACCTCAGGAATCCACCTTGTTCTTGGGAGAACAGACAGAGGCTCGCCAAGAGGCTGACATCACCCAAGCAGCTGCCCAGCCACTTGCATGACGTACGAACCTATTTGTCTCGAGAGCGACTGCCTTGGATTGCTCAACATAACAATACTACCTACCTAGTACTGTACTTAGAAAATGAAAATATGAAATAGACATGAAATTCGTGTCTAGTACTTTTGTATCGCAAACAGCCAGCCTGGCAACTGTACCTACAAATTAATTACTACTAGTACTTTTACTAAAAATTTGATTGTCAGAATCGCCACGCAAGAGCAAAATTGGAAAGGATGGATTTGGCATCAGAGGAAGGTCTGTGTACTGAACAAGGGGTGGTCTTGTTCCATTGAAGAAAGTGATATATAGAATAGACTGGCTCTACGTTAAAGCTTGTAAAAGGATTTCATGATCTCATTGAAGGCTTGGGGATTGTGAAACCAGGGAATCCGGCCACAAGATGTAGTCTATTTTGTTTTGCTGTTGGTATCGATCATAGACTTTGGATTTGCTGGAACCGTAAATGTCGGAATCGCCATACATGAGCAAAATTGGAAAGGATGGATTTGGCATCGGAGGAAGTTTTCTGTACTGAACAAGGTATGGTCTTGTTCCATTGATGGGTTCCGCCTCACGTTCAAATGATCGGGATAGATGGTAAAAGCTGCAAAGTCTAGTATGGATATTGAACCACTCTATCTGCACTATCTGTCCTGGGTGCAGTCGGCAAAACCGCACCTGCAATACTTCTTTAAAAAATATTTTCATTTCCTCCTGTGATTCATGTACTGCCCAATCTTCTGCAATCGACATGGCGTCATCCGCTTTGGCGGAGTCAATTGATATCTGACAAGGAAGAGATAGTAATAGTAGTAATAGTGCCAACAAGAGCTTTTGTGCTATCAACATACTCCAAATGTTTTCTGTGCAGACCATTGACCATTGAATTCAACAAAGATCGAATTCCTGGTGTACTTTGATTCTCTTCTTTATTCAACAGTACCGGCATACAATCTCTGGGGAAGTTCACAATACTCGCGGTGGTCAACTCTTGCACCGTGAAACCACACTTGTACCAGAGAAAGGATCAACGCCAAACACCTGTCGTACCTACAGCCATTTAGACCGCGATTGACCTCAACTAGCAGCGGTGAAATGTCTGTTCCCGAGAGTTGTTCCATGCGTTGATATGTTTTCAATAGTCCGCGCCAAACAAGTTCATAGGAAACGGGAAAATCGAAGCAATCAGCCAACATTGAAAATCCACTCAAATTGTCGAAACCATCTTCCGAAGAAGAAAGAAAAGAATGTACCAGACCCCCGAACCCAAGCATGTTCACCTTGTCTCCCTGGTACCCAAGGATGTGATCCTTCCATTCAGAAACAGTTTTCGTGGCACTGTACAACTTATTCAGTCGAATCCAGTTTTGGGTGATGCTCAACGTTACTCCGCCCTTGAGAGTATCCTTTTTCTTTTGCTGCCATTGTAGTTGCGTTTGAAGAAGTTTGTCCAAATGCTGCGACACAAAAATGAAATCATTCACATTTGCAGTTTGTAGAATAGGTGGCAAGGCGTTGGCGTACAACTCAACGATCTGCATGCTGGCCTTCCAAGACTCCTGTGCCAAGACGGTACGTTTCTCAGCCTGCACAGCAAGGGGGCACACATGCCGAAGCAAAGCAAGGGACCATTGCCAAAGTGGCAGAATGTGAAATGACTTGCTTTCTTCGCCTTTCTGCTTATTTCTTCCTGAAAGTTCCAAATCAAGAAGCTCTTGTAATTGCAGAATTGTGACCAAGGCACATTGTCGTACATCGGGAGAATCGAGCGCTCTGTACTGTGCCGAACTGTGGCTGGGATGATAGGATAACAAAGACCAAATCAAAGCTTGAACAGACGGATGTAATCTCCGACTCCCTTTTTTGCCGACATCACCATGAATCCAATCCCAGGCCCAGGAAACCTTTGTTAGAGTCCAGTCTTTGGCCCATTCGGGAACTGTGTCGTACATTGCAGATGAATTCGAACTTCGTTTCCATTTTAATTCGGAAAGCCTCTGCTGAAACTCCAAAAAAGATTCCTCCTCTGTTGGTACCATATGAAGAGAGGTACGAGTACTTTGAGATTCTGTTTTCTCTTCCACTTGTACAAAGCCCTCGTTCCACCGTGTGCGCGAAGAAACCTGCACCATTCCTATCTCGTCGTCATCGACGTGGCGAATGGACGAACCAATGGACATGACATTGGACTCTAGTTCCAAGGGAGCACGTTGCAGTGTGGATTGTGTAGATTCTTGGTCGGCATCACCTTCATCCTCGTCCAAAACAGCAATAAGTGGGGACTTGGACTTTGATATCAAGGGAGTCGGTTCAGATCTCTTGGTGGCTGTGGTGTCCTCCAAAAACAAGAGAGATTTGGAGGCGGAAGAGCGAGCTGGGGGAGGGTTTGGAGTCTCCAAAAACAACAAATCTTGATTGGTAGAAATAGGAGTAGGCTTGGTCGCTGTTGAGGAATTCTGGACGAGCGGTAGTGCTGTTTGCTTCTTGGGTTTAGGGGCCTTGGCGGAGAGCAAGAACCCCTTGGACAGACCTGAACTACGAGACTTGGCAGTCACGACAGGCTTTCGCTCTTTTTTGATAGCATTCTCATTGGAGAGGATTTCTCTAGACTCAGTTTCCTGTACTACGGGGTTGTTGTTTTGGGATGTCGAGTTGGTATTCGGAGGTTTAGCTTTGGGTTTGCTGTTGGGAGAAAGAAGGAACCCCGCCTTGAGTCCTTTAGTCTTCTTAGACTTGATAGTCTTGTCAGTAGCGGAGGGCTCACATGTTGTGTCTGCTTGTGGTTTCTTGACTTTTGTTTTAGTGGTACGAGTATTGGATTTGGATTGCAACAGAAAGCCTCGTTGAAGCCCTTTTTCTTGCACCATTGCGTGAGTTGTACTTCCGGTGGTTGTTGTTGAGGTCTCATCATGTCTCATGTCTCATCATGGTGGTACGGTACCTTTTCAGGACGTATGTATAGTACGGTATATATGAGAAAATATATGATACTGTCGCAAAGACACGCCTTGGGACATAATATCAACAGAAGATCTTCAATCAATCTACCCAACACAACGAGACGTGAAGTGCAACAAACAGAATCAGCAGCAACAACTACCAACAACAACCTGAAGAATGGGCAGAAGTTAAGGACCTCCCAAGAAGCGTCACTTGCAAGAAGAAAAGGCAGAAATGGAGGAATGGAGATTCTGCTCAAGGTGCCACAGAGTGAATTGGAAGCAGCAGCTGCTTCTGCCACACGCCAGCGTTGTGAGAATTGGCCTTGTCTCGACGGAAGTGACTCCATTTCTAACCTACCAACTTGGTTGCAAGGGTTAGGAACCGCCACTACTGTTCCTATGGAACATCTTCAATATTGGGAAACAGATCCAGACAAAATGATACTCGTACGACAAGTCTCCAAAAAGAGGATGACTCCACCAAGAAGCCTAGACTGGAGGAATCTTATCAAGATTATGATTCCACGGTTGTATCCGACGCTGGAGGGGGTGCATTGTCTTCTACTCGATCGATTGCTGTGTCTTGGAAATCTGATACATCCGCCTCGGTCTCATGGAATTCCTCCACGTCCTCGCCATCCTCTGCGTTTCCGTCGGGGACTGCACTTCCTGTGACAAACTCCATCGAATCCGCCTGTGTCAACGTTTTCACTCCTGTTCGTGTGAAGAAGGCTCGAACACGTTCCAAATCGCGACGCAACCATTGCATGGCCATGGGGTGTTGGATATCCACAGCTTGTCCGAAATCAATCAAGACAGCCTGGAGGTCGTTGACCGTATCTTCCACGGATGATATTTTGTTGTCCACTTGAAAGGTAGGAGCAACCAAAATATTGTATTCACTCAAGTCACCATGAACAAGCCTGCCACCAACATACAATCTGTCGTAAAATAACATCGTAATAGTTTGCGTAGAGAAGTACGATATGGGGTATTAGGTGTGAGATGGCTCCAAGAAAAGCACACAATAGGAGGATCGCCATCGACTCGACGTATACAAACCTACCTTCGCACAGCTTCCATTACTTGAGTGTACAAAATATCCCACTTTTCACTGCCCTTGTGTATTCCCAATTCACGTATTTGAGGTGCGGGCCATGCATCGTTTCCCATGAATCTCATGAAGATGATATTGTCTTTGTAGTGAAGTGGAGTGGGAACTGGAACACCTGCTTTGTTGGCACGGATCAAGTTGCGATATTCCTTTTCAGCCCAAATGTTGAGTTGCTCGCGTTCAGTTGCCTTTCGAAACATTTTGCCTGGATAGCGGGGATCCCCATCCACATAGTCGGCGCGACCCCTGAATTCCGTAATGCGTTTAAAGATCTTAACTGCAACGTCAAATCCTTGGCTCGCATCTCCTTCGTCTGCATGATAAATGACTGCCTCTTTCCCTTGTTTGACAGCCCCGTCACACTTGTCAATAAGACCTGCATTGATCGCTCTGCTAATTTGTAGTCTCGCGTGAGGATCCAACGCTTTGCCCTTGATGGCTTCGGAATCTGTTCCCGCTCGACCCGTTCCATGCGAAGCAACACCCTTGTTGGTTCGTTTCATACTTCGTTGGAAGGAATTGAACGCCTGATTGCCCACATGTGTTCGTACGCCCATGTCATCTTCATCGAGTCCCAAATAGTCCGCATTAGCCTGTCCTTGAACTTCTACATCATGTTTGGTTCTCATCTTATTGTTGGGACCGACAATTGTGTTCCTGTCCAATCGAGACCACTGCTGTGAGCTGGGTACGTTCATGCGAAAGCCTGCCGGAGCTGGTTAAAAGTCGTCGTCCTCCAAGGGATGGCGAGCAGGGGGGCGAGAATCCGCATAGACACCTGGTGCGGAGGGTCTATTGCGGGCCGCTGCCGCCGCACGCTCTTGCTCTTCGAGGGGGTGGAGCCTCACTGGTGCATTCAGTAGCGGCCTGGAATGGGTGGCAGATGCCCGTAGAGCCGATTTCCAATGAGTTCCACCAGTTGATGGAGTGGTGGCAAGGCAGGTGGCTCTGGACTTGCCCCCCAGAGGCGCAGGTATGATAGAATGTGTGTGTGGAGCCACATGAATACGCCCGGGAGCAAGTTTCCTAGCAAGCCTGGCTCCCCAGCACTCGCATAAAGGACACTTGTGATCTGCTCCCAGCCATGGCGACAAAAGCTCCGCAAGGCTTGAGCGAGGACATGGTCCTGCCCGAACACCACATCGACCAGCAAGCTATACCCCTTCAACTGTAGGCCTGCTCCGTGGGGGTCAGAGGGGAAGGCTACCTCTTTGGTGGAGAGCTGAGCTTGTTCTTCTAAGGTTGGAGCCGAGGTACCTTGTAACATCAGATCGTACTGGTGGGCTCGTGCCGCAACCAGTGCGCCCTGCTGGCTTCCTGGCAGATGGCCTGCTTGAAAGGGAGTGAGTCCCAAGGATAAGTCATCCTGGAGGTGGATTGGTGGCGCCCATGTGCCCTTGAGGACAAGCTCGAACAATTCCTTGGACACGACGGGTGGCAAAGAAGTAGCAGCATCAGGTTCACGACTCCTGGCGTCCAGCAGGGTTACTAACACCTCCCGACGCTCGCCCTTGTTGGCTAGGGCCCAGCGATGGTACAGTGGTGGTAACTCCAATTCAGATCCCACGTGAAGGAACCTCAGCCATAGTAGCACTGTTGACGGGAAGGCCTTGCTCGGTGTCTTGGGTGCCTGTGCGGCAAGACGAGTCGCTTGGTCCTGCTCCCGCTCCGCTTGGCGATCGTGACGGAGGGCGGCGACTAGGGCTAGCATCTGGTCGCTAGACCCTAGGCGCGTCGGGTCCAAGGCAGGTAAGTCGCTCACAAGTGTCTTCCAGCGAAAGTCTTGCAGTGCGGCATCCACAGCTACCGGTGCGAGGGTCTGACGAGCATTCCCCAAGCTGGGGGCCGGTCCCAAGAAATTGGCTGGGTCCGCGGGATCTGCTCTCATCGCTAGACAGGCGCGAATCCATTCCAGCAACACTTTGCAAGACTCCGCGGCTTCGTCGTTGACGATGGTTTGGCCCACTTCGGCCCACAACTCTCGGGGGGTCAATTGTTTCTTGAGTACCAAGGGGATGTAAGCCTTAGGCACTGGCACCAACTTCCTCACCCGGACGCTCTCTGTATCCTGTGCTGCCCCGGGCAGTGCATACAATACTTGACGGTCGGGCTCTTGAGCTAGCCTCGGTGCGGTACCTATCCACATGATTTCCAGGCAAGACATCCCCAAGGAAGGCGAAGATTCGGTCATCCCAGGCTGAAGTCATGACGGGGTGGGGTAACGCTGTACCCGATGCAATGTTCGTGTGGTGTAGTTGCCACCTTGATCTTCTACCAATGCCAAGAAGACCTTCGGTACCACATCGCTCACCTTGGTGAGGCGCTGTCCGCCTGATACGGGGCAAACAAATTGCCGTATTGCCCATTCAAGGCATCGCCTTGCCTCTGGTAGAACGTAAAGTAATCTGTAGGGTCGCCAACGGCGGGTGGAGTATTCTGTGCTTGCTCCATGGGGGGGCAAGGATGCTCTAATCGAAACGTAGGAAGCAGTGGCACCGGAACCTCGGGTGCAAGCGGTTGCTTCTTGTTGTGATCCTTTTCAAGCGCTGGAGAGAGGGTGGCTGTCTTGCTGCGATGACTCTCACCGCGCGGCATTTCGCGCAACTTCAACAGAAGAGACGACATCCTGACAGAAAGGAGCCGCTTGCACGACGCTTCGTACGGTACTCGTAGTAAAAGTCTACACAACGTAGAAATTCTACGACAAAGCAATACTGCTGTTCTCGTACGCAGCCCGCAGCCCGCAGCCCCATTTGCCATCTTCTTCATCCATTTTGTGATTGTTGTTGTCAGTGTTGCATAGAATGTGCAGTACTGGTACTGCTACTTTACTGAAATGAAATGTGTTTTGTTTTCGATGCCTTCTGTGGACAGGAGCTACTGTTTTGCCTCGACAGCTCACAAGAAACCAACAAGGACTGTACGAGCACTCGTTCAAGAAGGTGAAGTCCAAGTTTGTGTAAACGGAACTGAGCATGGAGATCACTTTCCTTGTGTATCCACTTTTGTGTATCCAAGCAGAAAGCAGGCCTCGCGCCGGCTTCTTGATGTCCAGCTATGCTGGATTCGCCAAGAAAATGAGAATGTTTGCATGAGCTATAAAAGCGTCAACCTCGAGCTTCCAGTTTGCTGTTCCACTCTTGTTTTGGGTTTTCGAAGCAACAGGTCACAGCACATCTGGCATAGGACCTCTCCGGCACAAACTATGACAACACACTCAGCAGACTCACCATGCCACTGCTGCTTTCACAATGTCCCAACACTGGGAAGTTGCGTGTAGCCTCTGGCATTTATGCAAGGCTCCCTCCTTCCACGTTGGGGTGCGTTTTCTGGTGCTGCAGCTGGTGGTGGTCACTGGTTCATGTTCCGTTGCTGATGCTGCCTGTTTTGGTGGCTACTCCACTTGTGTGTGTACTGTTGGTGCCAGATTTGGTGCCCAGTGTCACACATCCAACTCTCATACTTCCAGACGAGATACCAAATGTTGGTGGTGCCTCGTGCTTTGGATACTGTTCCACTTTTTGTGTGTACTGTTGGTGCCAGATTTGGTGCCCAGTGTCACACATCCAACTCCGATACTTCCAGACTAGATACCAGTTGTTGGTGGTGCCTCCAGCTCTGCTGGCTATTCCACTTTTTGTGTTTGCTGTTGGTGCCAGATTTGGTGCCCAGTGTCACACATCCAACTCCGATACTTCCAGACTAGATACCAATTGTTGGTGGTGCCTCGAGCTCTGGTGGCTATTCCACTTTTTGTGTATGCTGTTGGTGCCAGATTTGGTGCCCAGTGTCACACATCCAACTCCGATACTTCCAGACTAGATACCAATTGTTGGTGGTGCCTCGAGCTCTGGTGGCTATTCCACTTTTTGTGTATGTTGTTGGTGCCAGATTTGGTGCCCAATGTCACACATCCAACACCAATACTTCCAGACTAGATACCAATTGTTGGTGGTGCCTCGAGCTCTGGTGGCTATTCCACTTTTTGAGTTTGCTGTTGGTGCCAGATTTGGTGCCCAATGTCACACATCCAACACCAATACTTCCAGACGAGAAAGCAGTTGTTGGTGGTGCCTCCAGCTTTGGTGGCTATTCCACCTTTTGAGTTTGCTGTTGGTGCCAGATTTGGTGCCCAGTGTCACACATCCAACTCCGATACTTCCAGACTAGATACCAATTGTTGGTGGTGCCTCGAGCTCTGGTGGCTATTCCACTTTTTGTGTATGTTGTTGGTGCCAGATTTGGTGCCCAGTGTCACACATCCAACTCCGATTGCCTGCCTGTTTTGGCGGCTATCCCACTTTTTGTGTACACTGGTTGTGCCAGATTTGGTGCCCAGTGTCACACATCCAACTCCGATACTTCCAGACGAGATACCAGTTGTTGGTGGTGCCTCGAGTTTTGGTGGCTATTCCACTTGTGTGTGTACTGTTTGTGCCAGATTTGGTGCCCAGTGTCACACATCCAACTCAGATACTTCCAGACGAGATACCAGTTGTTGGTGCCTGCCTGTTTTGGTGGCTATTCCACTTTTTGTTTATGCTGTTGGTGCCAGATTTGGTGCCCAGTGTTACACATCCAACTCTGGTATTTCCAGACGAGATACCAGTTGTTGGTGGTGCCTCGAGCTCTGGTGTTTATTCCATATTTTGTGTATGCTGTTGGTGCCAGATTTGGTTCCCAGTGTTACACATCCAACTCCGGTACTTCCAATGAGATACCAAATGCTATTGGTGCCTCGAGCTTTGCTGGCTATTCCACTTTTTGTGTATACTGTTTGTGCCAGATTTGGTGCCCAGTGTCACACATCCATCACCAATACTTCCAGACTAGATACCAATTGTTGGTGGTGCCTCGAGCTTTGGTGGCTATTCCACTTGTGTGTGTGCTGTTTGTGCCAGATTTGGAGCCCAGTGTCACATATCCAACACCGATACTTCCTGACTAGATACCAGTTGTTGGTGCTGCCTGTTTGGTGGCTATTCCACTTTTTGTGTGTACTGTTGGTGCCAGATTTGGTGCCCAGTGTCACACATCCAACTCCGATACTTCCAGACTAGATAACAATTGTTGGTGGTGCCTCGAGCTTTGGTGGCTATTCCACTTTTTGTGTTTGCTGTTGGTGCCAGATTTGGTGCCCAGTGTCACACATCCAACTCCGATACTTCCAGACGAGATACCAGTTGTTGGTGGTGCCTCCAGCTTTGGTGGCTATTCCACTTTTTGTGTATGCTGTTGGTGCCAGATTTAGTGCCCAGTGTAACACATCCAACTCTGGTACTTCCAACGAGATACCAGTTGTTGGTGGTGCCTCGAGCTCTGGTGTTTATTCCATATTTTGTGTATGCTGTTGGTGCCAGATTTGGTTCCCAGTGTTACACATCCAACTCCGGTACTTCCAATGAGATACCAAATGCTATTGGTGCCTCGAGCTTTGCTGGCTATTCCACTTTTTGAGTTTGCTGTTGGTGCCAGATTTGGTGCCCAGTGTCACACATCCAACACCAATACTTCCAGACTAGATACCAGTTGTTGGTGCCTGCCTCGAGTTTTGGTGGCTATTCCACTTGTGTGTATGCTGTCTGTGCCAGATTTGGTGCCCAGTGTCACACATCCAACTCCGATACTTCCAGACTAGATACCAGTTGTTGGTGCTGCCTCGAGTTTTGGTGGCTATTCCACTTGTGTGTATGTTGTTGGTGCCAGATTTGGTGCCCAGTGTCACACATCCAACACCAATACTTCCAGACTAGATACCAGTTGTTGGTGCCTGCCTCGAGTTTTGGTGGCTATTCCACTTGTGTGTATGCTGTTTGTGCCAGATTTGGTGCCCAGTGTCACACATCCAACTCCGATACTTCCAGACTAGATACCAGTTGTTGGTGCTGCCTCGAGTTTTGGTGGCTATTCCACTTGTGTGTATGCTGTTTGTGCCAGATTTGGTGCCCAGTGTCACACATCCAACTCCGATACTTCCAGACTAGATACCAGTTGTTGGTGCCTGCCTGTTTTGGTGGCTATTCCACTTTTTGTGTATGCTGGTGGTGCCAGATTTGGTTCCCAGTGTTACACATCCAACTCCGGTACTTCCAAAGAGATACCAGTTGATGGTGCTGCCTGTTTTGGTGGCTATAACACTTTTTGTGTATGCTGGTGGTGCCAGATTTGGTTCCCAGTGTCACACATCCAACTTTGGTGCTTCCAATGAGATACCAAATGCTATTGGTGCCTCGAGCTTTGCTGGCTATTCCACTTTTTGTGTATACTGTTGGTCCCAGATTTGGTGCCCAGTCTCACACATCCAACTCCTATACTTCCAACGACATACCAAATGCTGTTGGTGCCAGATTTGGTGCCCAGTGTCACACATCCAACTACGATACTTCCAGACGAGATACCAGTTGTTGGTGCTGCCTGTTTTGGTGGCTATTCCACTTTTTGTGTATGCTGTAGGTGCCAGATTTGGTGCCCAGTGTCACACATCCAACTTTGGTGCTTCCAATGAGATACCAAATGCTATTGGTGCCTCGAGCTTTGCTGGCTATTCTACTTTTTGTGTTTACTGTTAGTGCCAGATTTGGTGCCCAGTGGTCACACCACCAACACCAATACTTCCAACGAGATACCAAATGCTGGTGGTGCCTGTTTTGGTGGCTATTCCACTCGTGTGTGTGTTGTTGATGCCAGATTTGGTGCCCGGTGTCACACCTCCAACACCAATACTTTCAGACGAGGAACCAGTTGTTGGTGGTGCCTCGAGCTTTGGTGGCTATTCCACTTGTGTGTATGCTGTTTGTGCCATATTTGGTGCCCAGTGTCACACATCCAACTCCGATACTTCCAGACGAGATACCAGTTGTTGGTGGTGCCTTGAGCACTGGTGGCTATTCCACTTTTTGTGTATACTGTTGGTGCCAGATTTGGTGCCCAGTGTCACACATCCAACTCCGATACTTCCAGACGAGATACCAGTTGTTGGTGCTGCCTGTTTTGGTGGCTATTCCACTTGTGTGTGTGCTGTTGGTGCCAGATTTGGTGCCCAGTGTCACACATCCAACTGCGCTACTTCCAACGATATACCAGTTGTTGGTGGTGCCTCGAGTATTGGTGGCTATTCCACTTGTGTGTATACTGTTAGTGCCAGATTTGGTGTCCGGTGTCACACCTCCAACACCAATACTTTCAGACGAGGAACCAGTTGTTGGTGGTCCCTCGTGCTTTGGTGGCTATTCCACTCGTGTGTATGCTGTTTATGCCATATTTGGTGCCCAGTGTCACACATCCAACTCCGATACTTCCAGACGAGATACCAGTTGTTGGTGGTGCCTCGAGCACTGGTGGCTATTCCACTTTTTGTGTATACTGTTAGTGCCAGATTTGGTGCCCAGTCTCACACATCCAACTCCGATACTTCCAGACGAGATACCAGTTGTTGGTGGTGCCTCGAGCTTTGGTGGCTATTCCACTTGTGTGTATGCTGTTTGTGCCAGATTTGGTGCCCAGTGTCACACATCCAACTCCGATACTTCCTACGAGATACCAAATGTTGGTGGTGCATCGTGCTTTGGATACTGTTCCACTTTTTGTGTGTACTGTTGGTGCCAGATTTGGTGCCCAGTGTCACACATCCAACTCCGATACTTCCAGACTAGATACCAGTTGTTGGTGCCTGCCTGTTTTGGTGGCTATTCCACTTTTTGTGTATGCTGGTGGTGCCAGATTTGGTTCCCAGTGTTACACATCCAACTCCGGTACTTCCAAAGAGATACCAGTTGATGGTGCTGCCTGTTTTGGTGGCTATAACACTTTTTGTGTATGCTGTTTGATATGTGATGGACATTCTGATGGCCAAATCAGGATGGACTTTTGGGAGACCTACTAATGATGGACAATCTGATCACCAAATCCTGAAATATATTTTGGTGGACCTTTTGATGGCCCAATCCTGATGGACACAAAATGCTGATAAAAGAATCCTGATGGCCATTCCAATGGCTTCACCTGATGGCCAAATTGTGGCACCAACAACTATATACTCAGGTGGAAGTATTGGTGTTGAATGTCCAACACTGGGCACCAAAACTGGCAGCACCAACAACACTTTGGATTTTCGTGTGGAAGTGTCGGTGTTGGATGGAAACAATGCTGTTGGGCAATAAATTGATGAACAAAATCGTGAGTTGTCTAACACTGACTCGAAAAATGGAGGCGTCTGTCGTCGTCAGTAGATTTCACGCTGCACACAAAGTGCTGCCCGGTGGATTCTGTCATTGGTTTTCCGCTGTCATCCGGGACGGGCCTAAGACCCAAAACGGACTTTCCCGTTTCCCGCGTCAACCGTCACAAAAACACAAGCCAAGCCCAATCCTTGCCACATTGTATTATTTCCCTCGTTCACCACGGGCCATTCCCATAGACTCTCTGGTATACATACAACTTCCTTTCTGCTTCCACAGAACCATTCAAAATGAACCAAAGTATGGGAGACAGCGTCATGGTGAACAGGAGCTCACAACCACCGCCGCAGACAATACAACCATCCCGTCAAGGTGCTGGACCCACGGGCGTGACGCCTCAATCAGTTCACCGGTCCCAACAGCAGCGCCCTGCCAGTGCTGTTACGTGCAATCGATGCAGGGAACCCCTCAGTGATACTATCTTTGTGTGTGCCTGTGATTGTGTCTTTTGTGAAGGTAAGTTTGTGCGTGATGGAAACATCCGACATGTTCCATGCTGGAGCATCCCCGTACCTTCCACGGTCAGTTGGCATCTTGCATTCCCTCATTTTCCTCTTGAATGATCTTCATGGCGACCACCGACCTCCAACCTCCACCAGAATGTACATATCAACATTTCCATACCAGTTCCAATTGTCCCGCCTGTCAACGAGTCTTGTCCGAGAATGACTTCATGGAACTAGCTGTGGCTGATCCATCTTCCACCACAGCAGCTCCTACAACCAAGGAATCATCTTTCCAAAGGCTCTTCACCAAGAAATTGGCCGGCAATGCCAATATTCCCTTTGTTGATGTTTGTGGAGCCGTCCTGCAACAACACGACGACAGTAGAGCATCCTTCAAGTTTCTCTTGAAGCAGCTGCTGATGGAAAATTCCAAGCTCCAGCGAGTTTTCGAATCTCTCAAGCAACAAAGTACGACTCTCAAGCAAGAAAGTATGACTCTCAAGAAAGAAAGCACGATTCTCAAGCAAGAATATGCGACTCTCAAGCAAGAAAGTATGACTCTCAAGGAAGAAAATACGACTCTCAATCAAGAATATGCGACTCTCAAGCAAGAAAGTATGACTCTCAAGCAAGAAAATACGACTCTCAAGCAAGCAGCCCAAGCCCAAAAGATGAGGTATGAAACCCTCTTGGAGACCACACAACAGCAACTTTCTGCGGCCAACAAGAAACTACAAGAGAAAGATCACCAAATCCAGCAATTCCAAAAGTTGCGCCAAGTCCGATCTTCTAGTTCTGCAACAAATACACCTCATGCAAGCCCAGGCAAAGGCCTTCGGTGCGTGTCAACAACAAGTTGTGGAGGGCCTTTCTCTTCGGTCGTCCCTCGGCCCCGCGTGACCGAGCAGCCTCCACATCCTCGCCAACAACCTGTCCTTGACCCCGATTGTAGGAGCACAGGAGATATCAGTGACAGCGAACGATCTCGTGCCTTGGTTCAAGAATGTGTGGCGGCACCCCCACTACCCCCTCCAGCCTCGGAACCTGCTGCTGGACAGACGGCCGATTCAGAAACTCTTCCAAGCCCAAGCTTTCAAGCTCCCAGGAAGAAGAGGAAAAAGAGGAAAACAATGGAACAAGGACCCCCCCTCCTAGATAACCTCGAACATCGTATTGCTGTTCATAGGAGGCCTGTACGTGACCAAATCAAAATCATTGTACAAGATAGTATCTACGAAGACGCAAAGGATCAGACAGGCCTAACTGCTGGTGCCAAGAAATACATAAACCGTTATGTCAGGCCTCTTCTCAAGTGCCTGCGTGACCATATGTCCGGCGATCAAGCACGTTTGGTGGAGGCTGCTTCCGCCCACGACCTGTATTGCCCTCCGCTTTGCACGGAATGTATGGTGAAGAACAGGCTGGCCCGGGGGCTGGGGTAGTACTACGGCACCAAGAAAAGATCTCTCGCCGCCGCCGCCACAACAGGATCTCAGGATCTGTGATGAGTGAAAGGAATAATGAGAGAGAGAATCGTCCGATCGCCGCATTCCCGCCAACATGGGGTTGACTGGGTTGCCGTCGTCACGAGTCACGAGTCACGACTAGCCAAGAGTCTGCTGGGAATCCTACAACAAGGGAGTGGGAGTTCTGGCCCTCATTGGTTTCTACATGTTTTCCCTACACTTTAGTTTAGAAGTTACCTCGAATACTTGAGCTACCGGTACAGTAGTGATGGGATGCCGCTGATACATACGTCAGACATCCGATCAGACTCTATGATAGACAGCTCTGACCCATGGGTAGCCATTTTTTCAAGATGCATTTTGAGTCCCGGACTTCTTGAAACGAGATAGGAATCCAGAATCCAAAATCGGACTCCCCGTACAGTCAGGAATTGGCTTACTTGAATGATATGACTTGATTTTTGGCCTCCTGTGTGTACAGAATGTACCAGGTTCTTTGAGCATGACACCCTAGTGGCAACACTTCTCGTCGATGCTCACAATGGATTCAATGAGCTCAGCAGGAAAGCAATGATCTGGACAGTCTGACATCGGTGGCCAGAAGGAGCAAGATTCAGCTACAACTGCTACTGACATGCTGCCCTTCTGGTATTGAGACACTCTGAAACTCCAAAGGCATCCTTCCTGGAACCGAAAGAAGCAGTGAGGCAGGGAGATCCTCTTTCCATGGTACTATATGGCTTAGCTTTAGTACCATTGTCCGAGGGAAATCAGACGACACATTCCTGGTCTCATTCAGCCTTGGTACACAGATGATTTGTCATTTTCAGGGCATCCTCTATTGATTTCCAAAGCCATGAAGAAGCTTCAAGAGATTGGTCCAGCTCGTGGATTGTGGATACTACCCCGAACCCAGGAAGAGTGTCATTGTTGTTCGACCCAAATAGGAGAAATGGGCTTCTTGTTTCCTTGCATCCTTCCATCACCATTTTTCCATCAGAATGTCTGTCAGAATATCCACTAGAATGTCCATCAGGATTGGTCTAAGAGCAAATTATGTCCATCAGGATTTGGCCATTAGAAAGTCCACCAGAACATCATCCTTCAAGACTTGATGATGGGATTGTCCATCCAATGTCTCTCTGAAAGTCCTCCATCCTGATTTGGCCATCAGTTGGTCTTGGACATTCGATGCTGGGCGCCAAATCTGGCACCAACAGGAAACAAAAGTGGAAGAACTGCCAAAACTGGCAGCACCAACAACTGGAATCTTGGGTGGAAGTATCGGTTTTGGACATTCATATTAGGATTGGTCCACCACCCTCCACCATGGGAGTCAAACCTTCTCAAAAGTTTTCGAAGTGGTCCTTGAAACCAACAACCATCATTATTTCTTCTACTTGACTCCAATGCCAAATCATCAGGTTTCCATCAACAAGAAGAAAATCCTTGGCAATCAATTTCTTGTGCAAGTACTTGAAAGATGACGAGTTTCATTTTCTACTGGGAAATCTTGTTGGCCCCTAGAGGCTGGCTCTATTCAACAACAATGGATGAGTGGCCTGCACCAAAGAAGCACTGCAAAAGCCACTGAATCACATCATTTCGATTCCCGTTGTTGTCATTGCCAAGAGGGGCAAGAGGAATCCAGCAAGGAAAGAGAGCTTGCACCCACTCAGGCATACCTGTGAAGCAACAAGTTCAGCATCAGAAACAATGTAATGTACCTTTGTTCTTGCGATTTCCAGCAATGCTAGTTCCATTTCTGACAACTGTCAGATTGTCCATCAGCTTTTATCCTTCAGCTTTTGTCCATCAGGATTTCACAATTTGTGCATTGAGCTGTGTAAAACCCCTCAGCTTTGGCTCCTTCCCTGCAATCATCACTGCTAGTACCCACATCCATGGTTTTGTCACTGTTGCTTCCAGGGTTGTCTTCTTTGTTGGAGGAGTCAGTGCAAAAGCAATGAAAAACATTTTTGTACTTTTGTTCCACTTTTGCCACATCATTCCCATTCAATGTTGCACTCCTGGAAACATCAAGTGTTTAAGGTTTTAAATGGTTCAGGCAGGAAACTCAAGAAACACACTGTAGACACAGAAAGGTTACAATCCATCATGGTGAGCTGCTGGCCAGGCTACTGCCACATTGCATTTGCCAATGTTGAGAATTCTGGACACTTCTGTATTGAAAGATGCCTGTTGACGAAGAAGCAGACAAGTACGTATTTTTTTAGATAGTCAAAGTTCTACAATCATGATCACCATGCTCACATTTTTCACTTCTTTGTGACAGGTCAATTAAGGGTCTCCAAAATCCAAAAAAAGAAACAAGAGAAGATGGGTATCCTTGAGAGATGTCCCCAACAGTCAGAAGGAGCACAAGCTGAATTGAAGAAATACACTTGTTCAAGAAAAGCTTGGGATACATCTCCTATCTCTGCAAAGAGATAAGGGAAAACATCACTTGGTCACATCTCACAAATTCCTGTTGGTGAATCTGGTGAGCCACTTCTCCATCATCTCAGAGAATGCTACTGCTAGTGCCCACTTCCTTGGCACTGAACTTGCAAGGTCATCTTTGTTGGAGGAGTCAGTGCGAAAGTCATTAAAAATGTTTTTGTACAAGGGCAAGAAGCGACCTTTTGAACTCCTCTCCATCATCTCAGAGAATGCTACTACAGGGTAGCAGGTGTCTAGCATAGAAGATATTGTAGTAGTACCTTTGGAACTCCTTCAAGCTCCAACAACTCTACATCCTTGGGTGGAAGCAAGCCTATGCCATGGATACTTGGCAACAAAAAGCCTGAAGGATGATGTTTTGGTGGCCTTTCCAATGGCCAAATCCTGATGGACCATCAAGATTGGTCTGGAGCAAATTATGTCCATCAGGATTTGGCCATTAGAAAGTCCACCAAAACATCCTTCAGGAGTTGAGGAGTCCGTTTCCGTTGCTCAGCAGATCTGGGAGTGTTGTTCTCGTTGGTTTTCCCATTGGGTTAGCTGTTGAAAAATTTTTGGTGGCATGATGTTGGGTTTGCTCTGGAGTGAGTTCCAAACATTCTAATGGACAACCTGATCATCAAATCCTGAAGGATGTTTTGGAGGCCTTTCTAATTGCCAAATCCTGATGGAAATAATGTGCTGATGGACCAATCCTGATGGACATTCGGATGGCTTCACCTGATGGCCACATAGTGATGGACATTATGATGGACCATCCCTTATGATGGACTATTACATTGTATAACTTTGAGTTTGTCTCCTTCAACATTGATGGCCTGCTTCATTCTTGAGGAATTCTCCTTCTCTTGAGTTTGTTACAGTGGAAGTCTATGTCCTAGACACGCAGGCTACAAGAAAGCTGCTAGCGTGTCAGCTTCAGTGCAGACCAAGCCTTTTGACCATTCAAAAGTCCCAGGGGATAAGAGACATCATGGGAGGCATGACTGTGAGTCTGCATCATTGGAGAGATTGGCGCTGAACTCCTCTACTCGCTCCAACTGTGCCAAGGACGAGGACGAAAGGCCTCGCCTTGTTGTCGTCACCCATCATGGATAAACGAATTGTTCTGAAATCGGCAATATGCGTACAAAAATGAGGCGCCCAGCCTTTTATGACAAACAGGTGAAAATACGGACAAGGAAACTGTTTTGAGAAGCAATTGAATCATGGTGGCGAGTAGGAGAAAGAGATGGTTCAATGTGCAGTGTCGATTGGAATGGCAACAAGGATGTTGTTTCATACCAGAGCTTCTGATATGGCTTTGTGTGTATGTTCAAGATATGGTCTTATCCAGAGCAGTTTCTATGGCCGGGCATTGGGGGACAACCCAAAGGAAAGGAACATGTTGTGCATACAGCCACCACCACAGTATGAGTTGTTGTTTACTCTGGGCTCTGGGGTTGTTGCACAAGTGACATTCTGATGGCCAAAACAGGATGGAGGACTTTTGGAGAGACATTTTGATGGACAATCCCATCCTCAAATCCTGAAGGATGTTTTGGTAGACTTTCTAATGGCCAAATCCTGATGGACATTCTGATGGACATTTTGATGGCTTAACCTGATATAGGCCAAATTGTGATGGGTGATGGACCATTCCTGATGGCCATTCTAGTGTAGTGGATATTACGATAGACATTCTGATGGAAAAATGGAAAAATCCACTCCTTCTTTCGGTTCCAGGAAGGATGCCTTCGGAGTTTCAGAGCGTCTCAATACCCAAAGGGCAGAATGACAGTAGCAGTTGTAGCTGAATCTTGCTCCCTCTGGTCACCGATGTCGGCCTGTCCAGATCGTTGCTTTCCTGCTGAGCTCTTTGAATAGATGTTGGAGAAGTGGTGGCTCACCAGATTCGCCAACAGGAATTTTGTGAGATGTGATCATGTGATGTTTCCCCTTATCTCTTTGCAGAGATAGGAGATGTTCTTTCATCGAGACATCCATTTTTCCAACGGAAATGCCATTAGGATTGGTCCATCAGCATTTGTATAGCACAGTTTGTACCTCAGAATGTCTGTCAGAATTTCCACTAGAAAGTCCATCAGAAATGGACCATCATAGTTTGTACCACAGAATGTCTATCAGAATATCAGAATATCCACTACTAGTAGAAAGTCCATCAGAAATGGACCATCATAATGTCCCTCATAGTATGTAGTCCTTCTATCATAAGGTACGAACCTATAGGACTATCAATAGTACGTATTGTGTTGTACTGCCCTTACTACCTAGGACTCCTCTATTGTCATGAGACGGCAGAGTCAGTCATGGTCGAAGTACTGGTACTGTCAGTTGTCAGCATGCATTTACGAAGGTTGCTTCACAGAAAGAAGCCAAAGATTGAATGCCTGGTGAAGAACTTTGGATAGCAAGAGGAAATCTCACATTGACCGTTGGTGTTTGTATCGATTATTGATCCTGGGTGTGAGTGAATATGGTCACCCATGAGATTGAACAGTGCCTGGTCAGCAGCTGTCATCTCGTACCCAGGCAAATCGGCTTTTGGTTCCTGCGTGATTGCAACAAGTTGCTCTCTTGGTGAGAGGATGTCAAGAGGTCCGTATGCCTGTAAGGTTTCGTCATCTTCTGGTTCTTCAAGTCCAAGTTTTTGTGGTAGGAGCTCTCTTGAGTTTTGCTGCTTGCTCTCCAAATCCATGATGGCCATTAAGTCTTCAATGAGGGGACCAGAAAAAATAAGTTGGACTGATTGGGTGCAACCCATGGAACAGTTCTGACATCATCAGGAATTTTTTGTCAGTAGAGTGTCAGAAATATGGAAAGAAGCAACAGACATAGATAGACACGACTTACTGGTCATGTAGAGCTTGGGAAGAACAAAATCAGATATTGGTCCTTCCTGTAGGAGGCAGTGCGCCAATATCCTACCAAATGCTTGGAAATATCTCGAAATTCGGTGAAGGTTGCTCTTGTACCATTCCTGACCTTTTTTCCCTATGGAGAAGTCCCTTGGACTGGAACAAGGCCTCCAAGAGAATGTTGAAACCGTTCCACTTCTTCGATGCGGAGACTAGCCAGCTGATTCCATATCCTATTGAAGAATTCTCTTGTGGGTCCACCGTCATTCTCGGCAAGTTCTTTGACTTCCCTGTCATACTTCTCCAGTTGGGCATCTTCTTTGTGGGAAACAATATTCCACTTTGATGCAGTTGCAGCCCACATTTTTTCTTCTTCTTGTCGTCGGTTTCCTCTGCAAACAGATACGGGAAGGCGTAATATGTTTTGTAATTCAATTGTACCATTTTTCCATTGCCTTCGAGATATCAAAATTGGCCGGTGTCCAGTCAACTTTCAATGCTTTGGCACCCTCCGCACAACCTATCATTTTCAAAGAGTACTTGCGGAACTCTTGGGTTTGCTCCAAGACATTTTGTGCTTGTTCAGGGGTTTGGCTAATTTCAGACTTTGCCTTGAACTGTTCTTTCAGCTGTTGCTCAGCCCGGAGCTTGTTGGCAAGATGCACAAATTGTGATGTGATGCTGGACCTTCTGATAGCCAAATCAGAATGGATCAATCCTGATGGACATTCAGATGGCTTCTCCTGATGGCCAAATAGTGATGGACCAATTCTGATGGACTTTATAGTGGATATTCAGATTGAAATTCTGATGGACAAATTGTGAAGGACAAATTAATGTTGATGGACCAAACCCAATTTGAATGTCCCAAACTGGAAGACACAGAAAGGTTACAATCCACCATGGTGAGTTGCTGACCAGGCTACTGTCACATTTGCTTGGGCAATGTCAGCCTCTTGGCGAGCCTCTGTCTGTTGGGGTTGCAAGGCGGGAGCCTCGACAATGTTGACAAAGTGGATGGTGTTGTCTCCTGAGAGCTTGTCATCTGCTATCCCCCATCAAGATGCAGGCCTGGGTTTGAGTGGATATGGTCACCCATGAGATTGAACAGTGCCTGGTCATACTTCAGTAAAGGCTTCAAAGCAAAATATGATGTAGTACCACTTGTTGTGACCCCTACAGTACTCATAGTAGACCTCAGCAACATCTTTTTCGTTTGCACTCTCAACACTCAAGTGACTGTTTGAACTCCTCTGACTTGTGCAGGCCAAAGTCAAGAATGCTGCCTGCCTTGCCCATCAACTCATTGAGCATTTCTTGAACAAATTGTTTGAGAACTTTAGCTGGCCTGGCTACTGCTGCATTGCTTTTGTCAATGTCAAGAATTCTGGATACTTCTGTATTGAAAGATACCTGTTGAAGAAGAAGAAGACAAGTATGTATTTTTTAGATAGTCAAAGCTCTACAATCATGATCAGCATGCACACATTTTCCACTTCATTGTGACAGGGCGATTGAGGGTCCCCAAAATCAAAAAAGAAGTAACAGACAAGATGGGTCACCTTGAGAGATGTCTCAAACAGTTGGAATTTGGAATGATCACAAGCTGAGTTGAAGAAGTGTAAGAAGAGATTGTTTTCCTACTATGTCAACGACTATGTCTAGCTATCATAGTTGTAAAAGAAGATTCAAGTGGAACGGAAGAGGTGCTGGTCTGTGGTCTCTTCCAATCTTTGTATTTTATGTGATGCTGGGATCAGGGTTACCATGACAATTCATCAGGATGAGCAACATTGGACTGACAGTTACCTGGTATGGGAACAGTTGCGATGCAAATAGAAGGAGCAGATCTGGGCTCTGTGTTCCGAGATACAGGGAAAGCTTGCACATGTTTATATACAGTCATCTTCAGTATGAACAATGGAAGCCACTTTGAGATTCACGACTCAAGTTGCAAACTTCGATATGTATGATTACTGCTCACAAGATCCATGATGAATGATGATCCATGTGACCGCCACGGCATCTCACCACAAAGTGGATTTGGTACAAGCCCCCCTAGGGAGATGTCACATAGTTTAACACCATCAACATGGAGATTGCCTAGAAAAACAACCAAAAGTTTCTTCACCTGTATGAGGAGGAACTTGAAAAGTTCCATATTCATTGATTTGCTCTAGTTCCTTGTTGATTGCATCTTCCCAGAAGGTGATTCCATTGGCCATGTTGCCATGTTGAGTGTCAAGAGCAAGTGCATGGGCAACATTGTTATGGATTTGGATCCCAAACTTGAACCTAGGGACCTTGTTCTTGTTTCTGGCTTTTTGTTGCCAAGTATCCATGGCATAGGCTTGCTTCCACCCAAGGATGTAGAGTTGTTGGAGCTTGAAGGAGGTCCAAAGGTACTACTACATGAATGTCTACTATGCTGGATACCTACTACCCTGTAGTAGCATTCTCTGAGATGATGGAGAGGAGTTCAAAAGGTCACTTCTTGCCCTTGTACAAAAACATTTTTAATGACTTTTGCACTGACTCCTCCAACAAAGATGACCTTGCAAGTTCAGTGCCAAGGAAGTGGGCACTAGCAGTAGCATTCTCTGAGATGATGGAGAAGTGGCTCACCAGATTCACCAACAGGAATTTGTGAGATGTGACCATGTGATGTTTTCCCTTATCTCTTTGCAGAGATAGGAGATGTATCCCAAGCTTTTCTTGAACAAGTGTATTTCTTCAATTCAGCTTGTGTTCCTTCTGACTGTTGGGGACATCTCTCAAGGATACCCATCTTCTCTTGTTTCTTTTTTTGGGTTTTGGAGACCCTTAATTGACCTGTCACAAAGAAGTGAAAAATGTGAGCATGGTGATCATGATTGTAGAACTTTGACTATCTAAAAAATACGTACTTGTCTGCTTCTTCTTCAACAGGCATCCTTCAATACAGAAGTATCCTGAATTCTCAACATTGGCAAATGCAATGTGACAGTAGCCTGTAGGATTGGTCCATCAGCATTTGTCCTTTACAGTTTGTCCATCTGAATGTCATCAACATTAATTTGTCCTTCACAATTTGTCCATCAGAATTTCAATCTGAATATCCACTAGAAAGTCCAGAAATGGTCCATCACTATTTGGCTGTCAGGTGAAGCCATCTGAATCTCCATCAGGATTGGTCCATCAGCACATTATGTCCATCA
>BLYE01000076.1:0-45383 GCA_016586335.1 Nitzschia putrida | reverse complement strand
GAATCTCTATGTGAACGTCTAGTATAGTATACCTTCTCCTACACAAACCTAGTGATCCAGTTTGCTGGGTAGATTGAACTTTTAGAGTAAATGAACTTGCCACCACGGTTCATGGTAGTTTGACGGACGCGTGCATGTCACTTACAACTTATGGATTCGACTACTATTGTACACTCTACTAACCCTAACCTCACCAACCTGTCTCGGCATGGCTGGATTGGCCTTGAGCTATATGGAGATTTGACCCATATGACCACTCCTAACAGCGTCTCTTCACAATCCAAGGTTGTGACGATGGTAGCAATCGATAGTTAGGTCGCAGGTTGTTGGTGGTATCCAACAGGGCTGGTATGTCAGCCAGCTATTCTTGAATCTCTATGTGAACGTCTAGTATAGTATACCTTCTCCTACACAAACCTAGTGATCCAGTTTGCTGGGTAGATTGAACTTTTAGAGTAAATGAACTTGCACCACGGTTCATGGTAGTTTGACGGACGCGTGCATGTCACTTACAACTTATGGATTCGACTACTATTGTACACTCTACTAACCTAACCTCACCAACTGTGTCGGCATGGCTGGATTGGCCTTGAGCTATATGGAGATTTGACCCTATGACACTCCTAGCAGCGTCTCTTCACAATCCAAGGTTGTGACGATGGTAGCAATCGATAGTTAGGTCGCAGGTTGTTGGTGGTACCCAACAGGGCTGGTTTGTCAGCCAGCTATTCTTGAATCTCTATGTGAACGTCTAGTATAGTATACTTCTCCTACACAACCTAGTGATCCAATTCGCTGGGTAGATTGAACTTTTAGAGTAAATGACGTTGCCACACGGTTCATGGTAGTTTGAGGACGCGTGCATGTCACTTACAACTCATGGACTCGACTACTATTGTATCTACTAACCCTAACCTCACCAACTGTCTGGCATGGCTGGATTGGCCTTGAGCTATATGGAGATTTGACCCTATGACCACTCTAGCAGCGTCTTTTCACAATCCAAGGTTGTGACGATGGTAGCAATCGATAGTTAGGTCGCAGGTTGTTGGTGGTACCAACAGGGCTGGTTTGTCAGCCAGCTATTCTTGAATCTCTAGTGAACGTCTAGTATAGTATACCTTTCCTACACAAACCTAGTGATCCAATTCGCTGGGTAGATTGAACTTTTAGAGTAAATGCACTTGCCACAACGGTTCATGGTAGTTTGATGGACGCGTGCATGTCACTTACAACTCATGGACTCGACTACTATTGTATACTCTACTAACCCTAACCTCACCAACCTGTCTCGGCATGGCTGGATTGGCCTTGAGCTATATGGAGATTTGACCCCTATGACCACTCCTAGCAGCGTCTCTTCACAATCCAAGGTTGTGACGATGGTAGCAATCGATAGTTAGGTCGCAGGTTGTTGGTCGTACCCAACAGGGCTGGTTTGTCAGCCAGCTATTCTTGAATCTCTATGTGAACGTCTAGTATAGTATACCTTCTCCTACACAAACCTAGTGATCCAATTCGCTGGGTAGATTGAACTTTTCGAGTAAATGAACGTGCCACCACGGTTCATGGTAGTTTGAGGGACGCGTGCTTGTCACTTACAACTCATGGACTCGACTATTATTGTATACTCTACTAACCCTAACCTCACCAACCTGTCTCGGCATGGCTGGATTGGCCTTGAGCTATATGGAGATTTGACCCATATGACCACTCCTAGCAGCGTCCCTTCCCAATCCAAGGATGTGACGATGTTAGCAATCGATAGCTAGGAGGCAGGTTGTTGGTGGTACCCAACAGGGCTGGTATGTCAGCCAGCTATTCTTGAATCACTATGTGAACGTCTAGTATAGTATACCTTCTCCTACACAAACCTAGTGCTCCAATTCGCTGGGTAGACTTCTGCTCTACAGGATTGCTTACAAGTATCTGTCCCAGGGAAGTTGGTTGCTCCCACGCTACCGTACAGTTGTGTTGGACAAAAACCCTAGCGGCTTCAGGGAATGTGACAAAGAGTCACAGCACGGGTCCGTACAGTGCCGAATGTACACTCACGTGCGACCAGGCCTGTGATGCGAAGAGCGGTCTTCCCCATCGTTGGTAGATCCCAGCACTGAAACTGGAGACATTCCGGACAATCCCTTTCATCTGTCCTTCGTCTCCCCCTCCACTGGGCGCAAGTGTATGTGAAACGTATGAAGGACAAAAGGTCTACAAAGAAGAGGAAATTGGTAGTGCAATCCTTTCGAGTATTGCTTCTTGGCTGTACGAAGTCACGTTACCAGTGGGATTTTATAGGGGAGACTTCGTTGATTCAGCCACCAATGTTCGCACTTGGCCAACCTTCGTCTCCACAAGCTATTCATTCTCGGATTGCGGGAATTCGTCGGATTTTTTGTCAATTTGGATTCCTCCTCCCCCCGTTTACGATGGGGAGTGTTCGGTGCTCATAGACGATGACCGATGGGTTTTTGGGAATGAAGGCCTGGTGCGAGTTTCGTCTCCTATGTGTTCGACGAGCTCAATGGATGATCATGGTTATGCCTTTGGTCAGTATTTGGATACTCGCTGTTTGATAGAAGGGGCTACATACGAGATAACAGCGAGTGTGGATTGCGGGCCAAACTGTCAGTTTGGTATTGCTTTCTACAGTGACGTCAGGGGCGCGTGGACCCAAAGTTTGGGCTCAACATTGGGGAACTTATGCTTGCGGATCACCGTCTCGATCCTGAAGACCCTATGATAGAGCAAAAGATCAAACGGATACTGGCCTTGTCGAAAACATAATATATTCAAACAGAAGCCTCGGTACAAAAGAAGACACCCGTGGAGGAAGACTCCTACATCTCGTCAACCTGGTTGCAATCTGGCAGTGTCAGTTTGAGTATGGGCCCTCGAAGTCTTCGAGTAGTCACCAATGGGTCAGAACTCTACACCACTGGAAAGAAGGCCCTAGAAGGCACTGTGAACCGGGTCAGCTGCTTACACGTGGCACCTGCTGGGAACCTACAAGTCGGATTAATCAATGGCGACACAAATCACAAATGGGACCATCATCTATCATCTAGCTTGTAGTGCAGATGTCCTCGGGTGCTTCAGCATGCTGATGGTGATGATGGCGCCCCTTCCGTTCTCACTTTTGATGCATTCAGAGGACCTGCACGGGTGGTGGTGGCCGTGTCCTCTTGTGACGATTCAAGAACAAGAACAAATTCACACAAGTGGTAACAACAATACAATTTTTTGCTGGAAGAGCTACTCAGAGGAGTTCACAGACTGGCGTAAGAGATGACCATGATTGCAGGCGGATGACAAGAAGAAATAGACTACAACGAACATGACACAGAGGGACGATGCAGCCGCAAACTCCTATGGGCTCACAGTGCTTAAAGCGTGAAGCAAAGCTTGTGACCATCAACAGGGATGACAGTGTGCTGCCGATTCACCAACGCAATCAACCTTGTCGTCGATAACTACCCTCAATGGTTCCTTGTCATCCCAAAGGCCCTCAACTGCACAAGCATGTGCATACTGCATACTTGTTGTTGTCTCACCACTTATTGTTGGATATTCCAAGGTAGGCCATGAAACAAGGAGATGCCAATGGGTTGCGTGTTGCTGCCTTGGAAGCGGCTCACATGCAACGGCTTCTTCTCGGATACCCCAAGGATATTCCGATCATTGTTACGCATCAATTGGTGGCCCTTACCGCCACTGCTGCTGGATTCACCAACGTAATCAACCTTGTCGTCGATATCTACCCTCAATGGTTCCATGTCGTCCCAAAGACCCTCAACTGCACGCAAGGTCCTGTCAACTACCAGGCCTTTCTTCGCATCGGAGTCCAACCCTGTCAAGTCCATTTGGCGGGGCACTGGTGTCCTACTGGACTCGTCAAGAACTTGGAAGACGATTGCAGGCTCGGATTGCGCGTGCCAAGGCGTCTCCACTCAAGGCTCGTCGTCTGCTAGTCCCTGTCGGAGGTGCCGGTGCACAAAAGAAGTTCATTGTTGGTATGCTCGAGCAAGTCAAGAACCTCGTCAAGGAAGCAAAGTTGCAATTGACAATAACCTAAGGCATTGGAGAGGGGCCGCCGCTGCCCCCTAGCTAGTGGCTTCCTAGACTAAAATACTTCTACATTAGGAGTCTTACTTTCCCGTCGTTGCATCGCCTTCCTATTCTTGTTTGGTTTCTGTTTGGTTGAGTTGGACCTTGGCTTTGCGATTTCGTTGTACTCCACGAGGCTTGAAAGCCAACACACCCAAACCACCGGAGGCAGTGGTAGTGGCACTTTCAGGTGCCTTGGAAGAGTGAACCGGGGATGCCGACTTGGATTCGGTCGACTCTTCAGGATTTGTATGCTGTTGCGATCGTTGCTCCTTGCGTTTCTGGTTTTGCTTGGAACTTTGCCCTCTCCCTTGGGCACGACGCGGTGCCTTCCTGGTGACACCAAGGACACCACAGGCATGTGAGAACGAGAGACGGCCACAAGCTTCTCGTGGATTCCAATGACACCTGATAATGCCAAGGCCTTTTCAACCGAATCTGTAGACTCAAACTGAATCAAGCCCCAGCCTTTGGACTTGCCCTTGTCCTGATAGTGCTTTTCACGAATGATCTTGGCATGCACAATTGGGCCGCACTTGGGCCGGAAGATGTCCACCAACTTCATGTCTTCTATATCGGGAGATAATTTGGAGACACGAACCGTAAAATGATGGGCAGGATACTCGAGGTTCCCAACTTTGACTTTGTGGTGTTTCGGTTGATCTTTTGGATCACCAACGTTGGTGTCATCGGATAGCTTTGCATTCTTGGTGGGAGGCAGATCTTCACCCTCGTCTTCTGCTGCCCTCTTCTTATCGGAATTGTCTATTTCGGGAGCATCAACTTCCAAGTAATCTTGAGGTTGCAAGGGAGCGAAATGACTGAGCTTTTTGTGACCACTTTGCATGATGCTTCCTAAGGTAGGAGTCTACTTCTTCATAAACATCCCTTGAGTCATCCACAAGGTCTTGTACCTCCTGCATGGCGGAGTCGCCAAGCTCGATGATTTTACTGGCGCTTGACACATCTTCCGATTCGTCATAGGCCAATACTTTTTCTTCATCCACTGGAACCTGGGCTAGAATTTTCAGAATCCGACGGCGCAACACTTGAATGGCGGTCATGAACAATTCCAGACATGATTCTTTCGACGGTAAGAACTTGGCGTTGATGGCATCATGGACAACTTTCGTGAGTTGATCCACATCCAAACCGACACCTCAAGGTCTGCCAAGGTACCCTGCAAAAGCAATTTTTGTCTAAACAAATGAACGCTGCAAGGGCAATTTCGGATAGCTCGATCCATAACACTCTGAAGTCTCGACGCAGCAGAAGCATCCGACGCCACCATGTAGTTCAAGTGTTTCACGTATGCCAGCCACAAAGTCAGGTCGAAACCAAGCAAGCTTTCGCTGCCCTTGCAGATGATACCCATGCTCTTTCTGCGGCGCAAGAAGAAGAGTCTGAGAAGCTTCCTGAGCCTTCGGATTCTGACGAATTGAGGCGCCGCATTGCTTCTATCCGTAGCGAGTACATGCAGGATCCATCCAACACTGAGGAGCTATTGATGTCCGTAGATGAGCTACGAGGAACGCCTGAGTATGGAGTTTAAGTTCATTGGAAGAGAACGCTGACAGGTTGATCGACTGTAGTGACGCTGAAAGGAGTTCGATTAATTCGATGCTCAAAGTCTTGGTGGAGAACGGTAAGATTACCGGAGAGGATGTATCCACAGGATTGGAACCTATCATTGAATGTCTCGACTCCATGGTTATTGACGCTCCAAAGGCTTACGACTACTTTAGAGATTTCATGAGCACGTTGATCTTTGTCAATGCATTTGAGATTTCGTACATCTGCCAAGAAGCTTCCAAGATGTTGGAGTTCTCTCCCCAAGATCCAGGCTCTTGCCCAGTCCATGAAGACTATCCTCGGTGTGGAGGAAGCCAAGAGTGAACTGGAGCGAAACGCTGCTGACATTGAAAAGCCAATTGGCGCGGAAAAATGGGCAGCTGGTATTCCACTGGTAGTGGAAGTCTCCAGTACTCTTTCTCAAGGGTCCAAGCCGGTATCCAAAGCGGTCGACTTAACCCTGACAAGGAGGTCTTGGCCTTCAAGCTCTGTGGGCTTGGCAACTTGAACAATGTTGATGGTGTTGGACTTGGGAATAAACTGAACTGCTTTGGCCATTTTCTTTCTTTAGTGTTGCGTTTGATTGTTGGTGGTGGTTTGTTTGTAGGTTATGTTTTCAATTTTGTGAGACTTGTCGTATCCATCGCGGTGGTACATCCATGACTCATGCATCATTCTAGTATAGCAAGCGCCAGACATTTTGCGCCATGTTCGCGAAGCGCCAAACAGTACTCGTACCTACGCCTCAGCACAATTACAAGGAAGCTAATAATGATAATGGTTGCCGGTAATTCCAACGAACATCACTAACATGATGGTTCATTCCAGGAAGTTGTTGGAAGATTTTGAATTGTTCCAACACTGGAAAGTTGGGAGAGTCACGGACACAAACTAAGGTAGCAGTGATGTATGTACTACTGTAGTCTCATTGTCCCTCGCAGAGCAAGGAAAGCGCGAACCCTATGATAGGAGAGTAGCAGAGGAACACAGCATGAGGCCATAATAATACTATGTTTTGACATCGTCACACCACATGGTGCAATAGAATGTACTTTACTATGTGTTGCGAAAGCGTCCGCCCTGCCAACATGAGCCAAAAATACGCGTAATCGTTGGTTCAATCCATGCAAGGAAAGCGTGAAACTTTGAATTGTTTGTGAATCAAGCAACTCCTTCAATTTCCAACTATTCTTATCGTACCCGTACTGTATTGTAGGGGGAATATTGCGCTATGTATGAAAGTCGGCAGTATTTGGCTATATGCAAAGTCAGTTCGGTACAGCATTCAGTGCATTAGCAGTGGGTGTGGATGAGAATAGGAGAGATAATGCTATTTCTTGTAGGCTCGCATGCGATTCATGGTATTGTATACCCTACTAACCATAACCTCACCAACCTGTGTCGGCATGGCTGGATTGGCCTTGTGCCATATCGGGATTTGACCCATATGACCACTCCTAGCAGCGTCCCTTCACAATCCAAGGTTGTGACGATGGTAGCAATTGATAGTTAGGTCGCAGGTTGTTGGTCGTACCCAACAGGGCTGGATGTCAGCCAGCTATTCTTGAATCTCTATGTGAACGTCTAGTATAGTATACATTCTCCTACACAAACCTACTCGTGATCCAATTCGCTGAGTAGATTGAACTTTTAGAGTAAATGAACTTGCCACACGGTTCATGGTAGTTTGAGGGACGCGTGCATGTCACTTACAACTCATTGATTCGACTACTAGTGTATACTCTACTAACCCTAACCTCACCAACCTGTCTCGGCATGGCTGGATTGGCCTTGAGCTATATGGAGATTTGACCCATTGACCACTCCTAGCAGCGTCCATTCACAATCCAAGGTGTGACGATGGTAGCAATCGATAGTTAGGTCGCAGGTTGTTGGTGGTACCCAACAGGGCTGGTTGTCAGCCAGCTATTCTTGAATCTCTATGTGAACGTCTAGTATAGTATACCTTCTCCTACACAAACCTAGTGATCCAATTCGCTGGGTAGATTGAACTTTTAGAGTAAATGAACTTGCCACCACGGTTCATGGTAGTTTGAGGGACGCGTGCATGTCACTTACAACTCATGGATTCGACTACTATTGTATACTCTACTAACCCTAACCTCACCAACCTGTGTCGGCATGGCTGGATTGGCCTTGAGCTATATGGAGATTTGACCCTATGACCCTCCTAGCAGCGTCTCTTCACAATCCAAGGTTGTGACGATGGTAGCAATCGATAGTTAGGTCGCAGGTTGTTGGTGGTACCCAACAGGGCTGGTATGTCAGCCAGCTATTCTTGAATCTCTATGTGAACGTCTAGTATAGTATACCTTCTCCTACACAAACCTAGTGATCCAATTCGCTGGGTAGATTGAACTTTTAGAGTAAATGAACGTGCCACCACGGTTCATGGTAGTTTGAGGGACGCGTGCATGTCACTTACAACTCATGGATTCGACTACTATTGTATACTCTACTAACCCTAACCTCACCAACCTGTCTCGGCATGGCTGGATTGGCCTTGAGCTATATGGAGATTTGACCCATATGACCACTCCTAGCAGCGTCTCTTCACAATCCAAGGTTGTGACGATGGTAGCAATCGATAGTTAGGTCGCAGGTTGTTGGTGGTACCCAACAGGGCTGGTATGTCAGCCAGCTATACACAGCAGCCCAACATGAGGAACGCGGCGGAGCCAAAGTGGAACGCAACGATGGCACCATCATGGAGTACGAAGCACAAGCCAAGCCCAAATAGAGGATGCAGACAAGGAGCTCCTCCGCCTCCGCTAGGGGGTGAGAACAAGTCTTGAACAACGAGCCTTTTCGCTGACACGACCGACGATTAGGCAACTAGGTAGTTGTACTAGTAGTAGGTATGACTAACCTAATAGCGATGGTTATTGATACTAACGTTTGTTGCACTACTAGCAGTACTAATGTACTAGTACAATACAGAGCAAACTTCTCGGTATCATCGTTCTACTACCTTTGCTAATTTGACTGTGCTGTGATGGTTTGCAGTAGTAGTTTGCTGTTGTGTGAATTGTGAATTGTGAGGCGAAATTTTATACGATACCATTATTTTATCGTGCATCAATTCGCCCGCCTGAAGCAATTGTCAGACCTCAGAGAATGGAATTGTGAGACAAAAATTTATACGGGAAAATCGCGCGCTAATGCTCGTTGCTTCCCTGTCGCGGGGAATCACGCGATAATTTGAAGGCTCATCATAATATCTTGATGTTACTAGCAAGAGTTGAATCGTCGGGTATTAATCCCACCAGCGAAGTACTAATAGTTAGTAGTAATTGAATTTGTTACTTAGACGTTTTCACATGGACGTGTCGCTGTTGTGAAATAACGAGAAGGATGGCAAGCAGGAGGCCGACAAGAGATTGTTGTGCTCACATTTTTTTACTGATTTCGTCTCCTTCAAAGCAAGAGCAATCCTCGGACCCGTCGGCACCTCAATTTTTCAAATTGTTTGCATTGCACCAGAACCGAGATCGTGGTCGAGGTGCCAAGAATTGTATCCAAGAAACTATGATTCCTGAATGGATGGATCTCGTGTGCTGGGGCCATGAACACGAGTGTTGCATAGAACCCCAAGAATCTGTCGTTGGAACCTTTCGTATCACTAAGTTCGTTCCTTTGCATTGGGGAACTTACTCTTGCGGATCACCGTCTCGATCCTGAAGACCTAAGGTCGAGCAAAAGATCAAACGGATACTGATGGAACGAGTTGAGGTTCTAGTCCATGATGCCACCGAAAAGCGACAAGAGCTGGAGCAAGCTGCCATAGACAACGCAAAGGTACCTGCAACCCTTGAACAGAATCCACTTTCCAATCAAATGGACAAGCCAGAAGAGGTTCTGGTTCGGCTCAAGGTGCCGCCAAGGACGTCGATCCTGCCGTCATGATGGGCGGAAAGTAAACCTCTTTCCTACGTAGCTCACTACTAGAGGAATGGTGTTTTCCTTTCTGTTACTACGAACCTTTTGATCATTGCGCTTAGACTACTAGCAAGATTGGTACTAGTACTGCACTAGTAGGTAGCAAAGGTAATACAAACTTGCTCCCTGTTGTGCAACCAGTCGCTGGATGCGATTGAGCACTTTACTGTGCTACTAGTCCTACAGTACTTATTGTAGCATCAAAAATATATTGCTGCGTTGTTGTTCTTCACCCCCACGCCCACCCCCACGCCCAACCAAAACCAGATTGATTGGAATAGAATGATTCATTCCATAGCAAAAAATATGTAACAATGAAAGAAAAACTGCAAAAAGGGTGGACTATGATGGATGCGCTGCAAAAAAGGTGGTGGTTGTATCAGGGGGCCATTTCCTCATTACTTAACTTCTATACTCGGTCAACACCAAAGAGGACTTTTCAGGCCTTGAACCAACCCGGGGAATCGTGGGAGGAAGGCTGCTCTTGAAAACAAGGCGCACGAAATATCCTCCTGCCGGAACCACCAAACCGGCCCACCAAACTCCAGTTGGGGATTACTTTAGGATGTTGCTGTCAATTTCTAAAAAAAATTGACCTGTGTGGCCCAACCAAAACCAGATTGATTGGAATAGAATGATTCATTCCATAGCAAAAAATATGTAACAATGAAAGAAAAACTGCAAAAAGGGTGGACTATAATGGATGCGCTGCAAAAAAGGTGGTGGTTGTATCAGGGGGCCATTTCCTCATTACTTAACTTCTATACTCGGTCAACACCAAAGAGGACTTTTCAGGCCTTGAACCAACCCGGGGAATCGTGGGAGGAAGGCTGCTCTTGAAAAAAGGCGCACGAAATATCCTCCTGCCGGAACCACCAAACCGGCCCACCAAACTCCAGTTGGGGATTACTTTAGGATGTTGCTGTCAATTTCTAAAAAAAATTGACCTGTGCAGGTGTTTGAAGTAGATCGTAACTCGGGTTAAGAGATATTATGAGCTTACATTGGCTCGAACTACTACTGTATATTGTACCACCATTGGATCATACGAACTATGGATAATACCCACGAACCATGCGTTGGATCTCGGGAAGTCATACACTTACACAGACACATCCTGCGAAGTCATCCATCAGCCGTTGGCTTGGGTACATTTAAACAGTCCCCCAAAGATGAACATCAATCTCTGTTGGATTTCGTCTTTCTTTGCTCTCTTTTCTCTAACCTAGTGACCATATTCACACTCAACAATCAGCCATCTTGTCTTGTGTCGGGAACCTTGTTAACCGTCGTACCAGTGTCCTCTGGAGGTGTCACGTCTTTGGCCTTTCTTTCGCTTCTCTCATCAAATATGTCATACAACACCAATGACACAAGATATCTCCTCTTCTCTCCGCCTGGAATAACCTTCGTCGCGAGATCGGCTACATTCTGATGCGTCGATATGTGCGCCGTTCTGATCTCTCCCATTGCCACAGCTTCACGAACGGCATGGTAACAAATGGAATTTGACTTTTTCTTCAGGGTCGACTCTGGCTTCGAGGTATTGTTAATTACCGACATGTTATCTCCGTAGACATACGCTGGGCCAGACAGCGGTACGCCCATCATTCTCAATTTGTATCTGAGACCTCGGATCGCTTCCATTCCGATTTTCATCGCTACAAATTCTGCTCCAAATACACTGGTTTCGATTGTCGCTTGTTTCTTGGATAACCAATCAATCGGCGCCATGTTCAAATATATGAAGTATCCGGTTCTTGATCGTCGGTGAACTTTGTCGTCTGCGTGGGAGGAATCAACGTACAGAGTCAAATCAACCTCTTTCCCAAGCGGTTCCGGCGCATCTTTCGGAATTGCTTCTTTTACATTGCCATAAAAATTTGTCCAGTCGCACTTCTGGAAATTGGCTGGGTCAATCGATGGATAAGTTGGGTCAAACACCATCCTTGAGTTGTGTTTTGCCTTCAGATATCCAAAAATACGAAGAGCTGCTTCGAGGTGTCCATCCCTAGGTAGCGCTAACTGTGACGCTAGCATCGATACTTCCGTCATGATATCGACTCTTCCAATCTCTACCATCCATCGTAGAATCCCAATAATTGACTGAAAATAATTCGCATCATCCGCGTTAAGCTCTTCGGATATATCAGTCTCTGGGGTATAGTCGTTAGGGAAAGGAGTTGGTGCTTTGGTCAATCCTTTCATCCCTTTCTGTTTCAGTCGCTCCTCGACTTTCTTCACTGCCTCCTGGATATACTTGCTGGGGCTCATTGCCCAAGCTGTTACTCCATTTGACAAAGTGCATTTCCTAAGCTTCGCCCCAAGGTATAAGTCGGGATCACCGATTGAGTCTTCTTTCATCGGGAAGAACTTGTTCAATTCGGTAATTGTGGCCATGGCATCATGGCTTACTGCGAGACAATCATCAACGTATAAGAGTACGTATGCATAATACTTGGTACCATCCGTTGGTCTGACGGAAGGTTTGTACCAAAGATCTGGATCCGCAAGGCAAGGTTTGTATCCCAGAGTAACCATGCAATCGGCAAGGTGATTTCTGAAACAAGCACCTGATGACTTGAGACCGTACAAAGCTCTGACTATGATGGCTCGCTTGCCTGCAAGCTCGCCCCACTCGATTCCTAATATTGTCCATATTCTCTCCGAAGTAGGGGCAGTCAGATAAGCATTACGAACATCGCTAGCTTTTACATCTAGATCATTCAGCGCTGCGAGCGTCAGCGCGATCCGGACGGTTTCCCGTGACACAACACTAGCATAGGTTTGTCCTTTGGGTGTCTCAGTGACATGTCCTCCTGCCACATATCTAGCCTTTCTTCTGAGCGTCTCCATACGGACTGTGAAGATAAAGTGACCTTCAATTTGTTGGTATCCGACAGGAATATCGGCATTGTCTTCCAATACTTCGAAAGCGACTCTGACGTTGGCTAGTTCCAACCTTACGGCGTCCATCCACAAGGTGTCTCCATTCTCGGCATCGAGTTTCTTTGCTTCTTCCACTGTTTTCGGTATCCTGACACCGAATTGATGGGTTGTTCGATGATACCTTGTGTTGACCGCCGCGATAATCCGTTTGCTTCGTTTGATTACCTGTGGGGCCCACCAATGGAAGACTGCGTCGTCGAGCAAACCTCTCGTCTCAGCATATTGTGCAACCTTCAATGGGAATGACTCCTTCATATCTGCGAGAGTCTCCCAACTAGTGGATCCATCCCTCCACAAAACGCAGAGTTGCCAGCCACGGGTCGTCCGTTTTGCTGTTCTCCGATTTCGAACAAAGAGCCATTTGTCCGATTCTTCCGGGGCTATCTGGCTTCTCTTGTGGTCAATAATTTCGTCCATTACGGTGTATTGATATCCGTCAGGTGAGGATTGGGACCACATGTTCTCAGCGATGACATTGGCGGAATACTCGGCCGTTTGGCCATCGGAAAATTCAACTTCGTAAGTACGAGTATCGAGGATGGGATTTTCATTCGCGGTCCCCCGTAGCTGACCATCCGCTGTTCTCTTGCGTCTCCTTACAGTTCCCTTTTGCATTTGGTTGCCGATAGGGAGTTGCACCTCAGCGTTGACGTAATGGTCACCTTCCTCAGGCGTTGGCTCTTCTTCCTTGACATGAGAGTGATTTTCACCACTGTCATCTTCGTACAAATCAAAAGTTGGTGTTTCGATGTCGTCGCCTTCAATGTCCTCTTGCTTCAGTCCGGGGCCAAGTTTCCTCGCGATCTTTGCGTCGAAATCCTGTCGCCTCTTGATCTCAACCGGGCTTCTCTCCTCGTCGTCAGTCAGCGCTCGGTAAGTGGAACGATGAACGACTTGCCCGTTAGCCTTGAGGATCTTTGCTGTCATAGCCGGACCGACGTTGATACTGGGTCCAAGGTAGCGTCCCAGGCAAACCTTGGAGTCTGGAAACGATACTGTGGTATCCCGAAACATCACCCAGTCATAGAATCCGTGTTCGCACAATTGCGAAATGTCGGGTGTTTCCCCCATCATCATTGTCTCAGGTGTCTCACCGTCATTTCTGTATAGGTTTGATGCAACGTGAGACTGGATCAACCCTTCCATTTCGAGGCAGTCGTCCCACAATTTCATTGGGACTCCGAGTCGCATCATTTTCCTCGAAGCGGCATGCTTCACTCTTCCGATGGCAGCTTCTGCAGCATTCTGCCATGGTGAGTATGGTTCGGTAGTTCGAATGTGACAATGTGATTCCCTTGCTAACTTGCGAAATTTGCCTTGCGTTTGTTCCTTGGATCCGTCAATCACAATGGTTGATGGAACTCCACATGTAGCAAAAAGGTCACCAAGAGTGTGATGAGCATCAGCCTTGCTCTTCATGGGGTAAACTCTGGTCCAACCATTCCTTGCGGCGTAGACTTCGGCACAAGTGTTTCCTCGCCGGCTTGGTTTGGATGAGAACATAGTGTCAGCGTAGACTGTTTCAGGAAGACGTCGGTACCGCAGATGGCGATCATTGGTCCGAAAACGTCTTGATAGGGCTGGGTTCAGGACAGATCGTGTCCCCCTTTGGGTCGTACGCTTCAGGGTGTTTCTTGCCGTCTCAATTCCAATCCCCCATCTCTCAGAAAGGTCTTCAGCTGTGAGACGAGGTTTCTTTTGAGATTTGACTTGGGCAACTTGGATCGTAGGTTCTTGACAACGATGATGAATCAGAAAGGCCATGTCCTCTGCAGGAGCGGCATTGAAAAGGTCATCATCATCTACGTCCCCCTCAAGAGCCTGCGATGCAAGGGCAAAAATGGACAAGGGAGCAGTCGTTGGTTGGCTCACGACTTCTCCGTTGGCATCGATCATTGCAGTTTCCTGTTCATGGTAGGAACCGGAGGTGGGATTCCATTCGGGAGCATCGTAGGTTAACTCCAAGTAGGAACCAAATTGGGCATTGAACTCCTCAACTGTAGGCTTACGAGTTGGGAAGTAGCTTGTAACTCCTTTGAGCGACAAAGGGATGATGTATTCTTCCGAATTTTCTTGTGGAATTGTGATCGCGTGTGTGTGGGCATCAGGACACTTGGTTAGGAATTTCGGCACATCATTGACCATAATGTCGTTTAAACGAAGTTGCATAGGGCAAATCAGATTGTGAGAGATCGTGGGAATGTGAATTGCTTGGTTGACCATAATGATTTTCACTGAACCATCATTAGGATCATCGTAAGCCAAAGCAGCATCAACAGTACGGTACGTCCGGGCGCCATTCCCAGAATCGTATCCAGTCACGGTTACAGGCCGATCATGATCGTTCACAATCAATACATTGTTCCCGACAACACATGTGTCAGCATGAGTGTCGAGCTCAGAGTAAGTTTCGTGTCTTACTGCATTGATGATAGACAAATTCATCATTCGGACCATCGAGATGTTAGTTTGACGAGTAAGTGCAGGGTGATTGCGATTGGTCACAACTTCCGTTGCCTCACTTGCTGTACTGTCGTTGTCATTTTTCTCCTCTCTTGCCGGTGCCGACGATAGTTGACTAACATTCCTTTCGTCGCTGTCCTTTCCGACTCGAGCATCTCGAAGTTCCTTCAGTTTGGAACGAGCTGCTGGTGTGAATCTTCGATATTCTTTGGCTGAATAATACCGGTCCTTCACAGCAGGTGCGTCAATTGGGTTCTTGATCTCCTCAGTCCCCTTTTTCTTGTCGTTCCTTTTCATCTCAGTTTTCTTTCCGTCCTTTTCCAACTTGGGCTTCTTGGTGGGACGTTCAGAACCAACCTCTGAGATGTTCAATTGCCTTTCGACCGTTGCCTTTGACTGTTTGATATAATCCATGTACAACGTGGAAGCAAGATCAAAACTTCGGCGTAGATCGGGAGAAGCAAGAATTTGCGTCTTTACTGAATCCAAGTCTTTGGTACGAATACCATCCTGAAGGTATCGCACTTTGGACCTCTCATCAATTCCAGAGTATCCGTATTGAACCAACCCTTCGAGAATTTGGTGTTGATCAATGTGAACTCTGAGGAACTTTTCAAAATTCCAGCGTTGAGTTTCTTTGGTGTAGGTCGTCCCACGCAAGGTTGTCTCTGCTCGAGTTGCCATGTTATCCACATGGTTAGGTCCAAGATAGTGATCGTACAACGCGAGAAAAGCTTTCCTTCCGTCTTGATCTTTGCGGGCCTTTTTCACGTAAGTCCATGCCTCAGGGATGTCGAGGGTAAGACTCATGATCACTCCCCAGACTTTCTGATTGTCAATCTTGAACACTTCGGTAAATTCGCTATCCTCTTCACTCACAATTGGAGCTCTCATTTCCATTTCCTTTTGAACAGAACTCCATCCAATCACAGGGTCGGCTCGGGGTTCCAAATGCTGGCGGACAACATAGGCCAAAGGAACTCCTGTCTGACCGGTGAAGCCTCGCAAATAGTCAGTAATGGCGTCGAGCGTCTTAGGCCAATCCTTGACGTTGATCATTTTGTCGGGCTTTTCCGGGGACTTGTGATTTTCAACCCATTCCTTGAGTTGCTTGGTGGAGCGTACGGCACGGAGAGTGATCTCGTTGGGAGTGGTAAGTCTTGAGGTATTGTTCCGATATTTCAACCAGAACACGGCTAACTTGAGGTTCATTTCAGCTCTGGGGGAGACCGCAAAACCAAGTGCAGTGATTTCCCTAGGGCCGTTGTTCCCATCGAAGTTAGGGTTGACGACGGAGTGTCCAGGCCGACGAATGTTCTTGCAGATGTGATAAACATCGTCGTCCTCGAGTTCAGCAAGCTCGTCAACACTGGTCATTCCTTGGTCGTTGAATAGATTGATGGCAGCTTGGCGATTGAATCCGAGACGGATGTACGCTGCAATCATCGAGTTCATGGCATCACGACCAATCGGATTTCCGAATCCTCCAGCATCTCCAGGATCATTGGGAGGGCCTTCAGGGTCGGAGTCATCATCGTCATCGTTGTCGTCTCCATCGTCACCAGGATTTGGGCCAATCACAGGGACAGGAGGTGGTGGTGGTGGAGTAGGGGCACGAACAACCTTGCGGGGCCTTCCACGGGAACGTTTTGGGGCCGTAACAGCTTCCTCTCGAGTACGCTTCTTGACCGATTTCGGGTCAGGCTCAGGAGGATCATCATCCAACTCGTCCTTGGACTCCTCAACTCCTCCACCAGGCGCTGCATCCTTTTCCTTCTCGTCATCAGGAGATGGGTCAGTAGGGTTAGTACCTTCGGCAACATTGCCTTCAGTAGTAACAACAACAACGGGCTCAGTTTCCTCTTTGTCCTTGTCTGTGACAGAGGTAACGGAGCGAGTAGTAACTTTAGTTTTACCTGCCATCTTGCAAGTAACTCTCTTAGAACACTTGGGTCTGATAAACTGTTTGAAGTAGATCGTAACTCGGGTTAAGAGATATTATGAGCTTACATTGGCTCGAACTACTACTGTATATTGTACCACCATTGGATCATACGAACTATGGATAATACCCACGAACCATGCGTTGGATCTCGGGAAGTCATACACTTACACAGACACATCCTGCGAAGTCATCCATCAGCCGTTGGCTTGGGTACATTTAAACAGTGAGGAACACACTCTTCGGGGGAGCGGTCTTATATGTGCCCTAAAAAAATAAAATATAGAAGGTATGATGGCGCTCTGGTAGAGTTGATATATACGTACTACTAGTATACTAACATCTGCTGCTGGTACCTTCGTATGAACGGTTCACAAAATGTGTTTGTCTTGCTATTGAACTTGTATCTTGAGAAGTAAAATAATAAGGAATGGCTATTGATATGCATTAGTAAGAGTGTTATCTTTTAATCAACGTCATCGGTGTTGTATTTCAAAAAGATTTCATCACCGATGTTAATTTTCTTCTTTGCAATGGCCCTGAGGTCGTCAGAGATGACGATATTGGCTTCGAAGCCCCTTTGACTACGCTTTTTTCCAAAACTTGGATCGTTCGCAAAGTGAAGCCCGAAATACACGGGGGAAGCTTCTCGGCTATTCGAAGCAATACCACTCTGCTCGATGACGACGTTTTCCACTTTCTTCTTGAATGTGCGCTTGCACTGAAGGGCATAATTTGAGTACTCCTTCTGCTTGTCAGCGTCCTCAACTTTCCCGTAAAACAAGCCGATAACTTGGCCTTGTGCAAACGGGCGCTGAGCGAACAGACCGAGTCCTGCACCTGGAATAGTGGACGTACGAACAGAAAACAAGTCAAACCACTCACCTTTCCTATGGTCAAACATCATGATCATATGCTTTCGACTATGTTCGTCGAAAGGGTTGATAGACAACGCCTTGGTTGCCGATTTTGCCAAGATTTTATCCCTGGCATGCTTGGGAGTGTACCTCACCACGGTTGCTACCTGCAATACCTTGGTAGTTAGGTATTGCTTCCACTTTTTCACAGGCTGATTTTGCACCAAAGCAACCAACCTGCTGACTGCATCGTCTTGATCAGCCAAGATGTCGAGATTTGGGAACTCATTCTCGATTGCGTTGCTAGAAGTAGCACGCAAAGGAGGCTTCAGGTTGCTGATTGTGATCGCGCGTTTTGCCTTACGCTTTTTGTAGGACCTCTTTGCTGCCTGGCTGTTGAGTAGGCGCTTTCGGGAGGCTTTTTCGGGTTGATCCTCGTCTGCGGTAACTGGGTCATCCGAGGCACTGTTGTTGTCGCTCATGTTGTTGTTGTTGTTGTTGTCGCTCATGTCGTTGTTGTTGTTGTTGTTGCTGGTTGTTGACGTCCGCGCTGCTGACTTTCCGCGCGCATTTTTCGCATTAATTTTTGTCTCACAATTCTCATCCTCCACCACACCGCGCAGACCACGATGTACTAGTACTAACGTACGAGGCCTCTACCTACCGTAGTACAACAACCCGTACAAATAAATCGGCACCACAACTACTTTATGGCGGTAAGCACCACCAGGTAGAGGAATCCCTATTGCTATTACTAGTAGCAAATCGTTTTTATTCCTACTACTACTACTACTACTCATGATGGTTGAGCTCGTTAACAAAAGACTGCAAGTTGTTGTCGTGTGTCTCGTTTCCACAGTACTTCTCTTTCGACTTAAGAAAGTTTACCCATTTCTGGTAGCGTACCTCCTGGTAGATGTGCTCGCGAAACTTTGTGAGCTTGAACTCCATGTATTCCGAGCGAGTCTTGCGGAAATCGGCTGGTTTGATCCCAATATGCAAGCGTTCTTGGACATCTTGGCGGAGTAGTCCTTTTGCGGGGTGCAAATGCCACAATTTTTCACCCCTTTCATTTACCGATTTCGGAGGGTGATTCTCGAGGTACTGTTTCCACATTTCTATATTCTCTTCGGATTCCTTAAGCTTTTCCTCCCTAGTAGTGGTGTATTTTTCGAAGTATGTTTCAAAGGTATCGAAAGGACATTTCTCAAATGCTGCATCGTGTCGGTAGAATTCCCATGCTTCCGTAGCACTGATCTTCACTTTGTTCACACACACCTGCGGACTCGGTAATGTCATATCGAAGAATTTTTTGGGCAGCTGAGTTTCCCCAACAGAATGGTCCTTTTTTGGTGCGCGGCATCTTGCTTTGAAGGAGACGAAATCAGTAAAATGTGAGCACAACAATCTCTTGTCGGCCTCCTGCGTTCGTTACTTCACAACGGCGACACGTCCATGTGAAAACGTTTAAGTAACAAATTCAATTACTTCGCTGGTGGGATTACTAACTTTGAACAAATTTTTAGAAGCTGGTACAAACAACGTAGCATATACTATCCCCGCGACACAAGGCGACATCAATGAGACATGTGTGTAGCAGGTGGCCAGCAAAGCAAGAATAGATGTATTTAACAACATCCGTTGTGTTCATGGTGGTTAAACGAGCAATGACGCTTTTGTTAGGGATGCTTCGTGGGAAGGGTATAAGTTTTGCTACACGTATCGGGATGCGAATATTGCTTGATTCTGCTCACAAAGTGAGATGGAACCGGAAGACTCTGCGCCGCCCCCTCACAGGAAAAACAGGAAAAGAAAGCGCACAAAAAAACGATTGGAGCATCATCCCAAAAGCCGAAAAAAAACTCCTTCGCTACCAGATCGTCAAACTCATTGACGAAAACCCTTTCGATCGACAAACCGAGTTCACAGCAGTGGACATCCTTGACGACTATCCAGGTCAGTTTGGAGACCCGACCAGCGAGGACGAAAAAGAGAGAGTAACCAGACTCTTTTGCAGAGACTACTTCAACAAAACTGCGAAACTTTCCGACAAACACTTCCGTATTCGAAAAGCTAAGTACAATATCGGTGTTTCTGACGCTCCTAACACTGCTGCTACATCCTTTTCTTCAGACAACATGCCTACCGATCCTGAAGTCGACAACGCCTCTGCCTCGGGCACTGACGACGAAACCGAAGGCCTCACCAAGAAGTTTGGTGGTTTGGAAGTTTCTAGCAAGAACTCCAAGAAGGCCAGTGCCTCCAAGAAAAGCAGTGCTACTAGCACTCGCATGACTCGCTCCAAGGCCCAGACTTTCAAGTCTCCGGCTAGTTCTGTCAACGTTGTCCGCGATTTGGAGGACGCGTTTGACGCTGAGGACGAATCTGAGGATGAGGAGGAGGACAATCGTGGTCCTCCTCGCGGAAGTGAAAGGAATCCCATCGTCATCAAGGTGAGGAAAGGCCATGCCGAGTACCACTATCCCTTCATGATCCTCTACGCCGACAATGTCCACCATGGAGACATGCAGTATGGCATGTGGATGGTTAGCTTGTCCATCCACCCGCTCATGCAGAACTACTGGCAGGTCAAGTTTGACCGATACAACCCCAAGGTCCTTCGCGTTGTTGGCCCTTCCATGGATTGTTACCTCAAGAAGACCGAGGAATGGATTCCTAATCTCCAAGGAGCCACCGACAACATTAAGGCGGCCTTCAAGACGGCTGCAACGTCTCTACAGACGGAAATCCGCGAAGACAACATTCGCAAGCAGAACGCTGTTCACTTCGAGTTGCGCTTCCCAAGCGCTCTCGACGAGAACGTCTTCAATGAGGGCAACGGTGTTGTATCACCACATGCCGCCCCAATGGAGAAAACTTTGAAGCTTGGTAGGAAGAAGATTCCTTTGCTCTCCATGGTTGGAGGTTGGTTTGTTGCCCGACTCGACAAGCAGAAAAAAGTGTCGGATTCCACTCGAAAGTTGAGGAAGCAAAAGCCTTCCATCCTCGAAGCATTCAAGGAGAGTTTGGCTGCTGCTATTTCTCCTGGTGCTGAAAGCACCGATGATGGCGCCCACGAAAACGATTCTAGCAGTGGCGACGATGAGGAGGACGAAGAGGAGGAAGAGTGAGCTCCTACTAACCCTAATTTGTGAACCCTTTGCTGTCCGAAGGGTGATTGAAGACGAGCGCTCGCTACGTCTACTATTAGCTCCATCCTCCATTGCCTTGGAGAGTGTGATTTCATATTGATAACTACTAAAACAAAAAATTATGTGTCAGTGTTAGTACTACTATTAATTCTTACTACTTCTAGATCAACTGATGTGAATACCCGACGATTCAACAAGCCTTGGACCTTGTAACAACAAGATATGAGGACCAAGGCCGCAGCGCCGCAGCCTTCAAATTATCGCGTATTTCCCCGCGACAGGGAAGCAACGAGCATTAGCGCGCGATTTTTCCGTATAAATTTTTGTCTCACAATTCTCATCCTCTGAGGTCCAACAACTGCTTCAGGCGCGCGAATTGATGCACGATAAAATATCGTATAAAATTTTGTCTCACAATTCTCATGCTCTTGGTTCCGACAATTGCTTCAGGCGGGCGAATTGATGCACAATAAAATATCGTATAAAATTTCGCCTCACAATTCACACAACAGCAAACCACAGCAAACCACCACAGCGCAGTCAAATTAGCAAAGGTAGTAGAACGATGATACAGAGAAATTTGCTCTGTCTTGTACATTAGTACTGCTAGTAGTGCAACAAACGTTAGTATCAATAACCATCGCTATTAAGTTAGTCATACCTACTACTACTACCTAGTTGCCTAATCGTCGGTCGTGTCAGCGAAAAGAAGACTCGTTGTTCAAGACTTATCCTCACCCCCTAGCGGAGGCGGAGGAGCTCCTTGTCTGCATCCTCGATTTGGGCTTGGCTTGTACTTCGTACTCCATGGTGGTGCCATCATTGCGTTCCACTTTGGCTGCGCCGCGTTCCTCATGGGCTGTGTAGACGACTTTGCGCCACCTTGCTTTGTGGCTCATTGCCTGCTGCGCTTCAATGGCTTCTTGCATCTTAAGCCCGAAAATGAAGGCGAATCCATCCACTTTTCCAGGAGAACAGGAGGCAATTTCCCTTGCGAGCTTGTTCATGAGGGCCTCAATGTCAGGGTGCTGCTCGAATACCATTCGTTCGAAGAAGTATTCTGCTGTCTCTAGCTGTTCGTCGGACTGAGGGATATCTTTCAGTACAGGCCTGACGCTGGTCTTCGAAACTTTCACTGCTTTCTCCGTCCCATCTTTCAAAAGTGCAATGCAGTAGTACATCTTCGCAGTCGGCATTTTGGCAGCATTTATCCAACCCTTCTTTGCCAGAGTGAGATACTGCCGCAATGAATCTGATGGGTGCGCCTTTTTCCATGGTGCCTGTTCAGTGAATCAGGTGAAAGTTGTGAGGAAGAAGAGGAGAAAAGTGTTGGAGTGTTATCATCGCCAGAATGTTCTTTTGACAGGTCTCATCAGCGACGTAGTAATAGTAACAGCAGAGTGAATGTACAAAACGGATGTTGCCAACACATCACACATCATAGGGGTCGGTACTACTAGCTAGTACTTGTATGCTTCATAAAAGACGGCCATCCCACTAAGTATGGACAAACTCATAACGCACCAAAAAGGGGCTTATATACAATTTCCTTAAGTAATGAGTACTACTCGTACAACGACGGTTCGTGCACAGAGATAATATTTCCACCGTCGTAATCGTCCTCTTCACATTTTCACATTCTTTTGATCACTACTAGATCATGCTGCTTACACCAGAGGATTTCCGCACTCAAGCATTTCAAATGATGAGAATTGATTTATCAAAAAGTGAGAAACTCAATGAAAAGCGCTTCCGGAAGAGTTTTGGTACGTCGTCGTTTGTTCTCGCCTCAATTTGGCATGATTTGAAAACGACTACTATCGAAGGAGCACGCTTGGAGGGAAAAGAAAGATCAGTCAAGGGGTTCAAGATGTTTTTGGTGGCGAACATCTTCTTGTGGCAATACCCCAGGAACGATTCTACGCTTTCTACAAAATTCAACATTTGTGAATCTTATGTTCAGGGAGAACGCCTATGGAAATGGATTCGGAAAATCGCAGCCCTCAAGGAAAAAGTCATCAAGTGGCCCAGGCAGACGGAAAACATGGACTTGTTCATAGCTTCGGTGGATGGAACTGATTTCAGGACGCATGAAACCCAACACCCGTACCTCTCTCGCGACAAAACCAGGATGTCGCACAAATTCAAACACGCCGCTGTGAAGTATGAGATCGCGCTGAGTATCCATGACTCGAAGTGCATCTGGATGAGGGGCCCATTCAAGGGCGCGATTCATGATTCCGTCATATTTAGGAAAGAGGGCCTAGCCGAGAAAATTCCCGATGGATGCAAGGCAATTGCAGATGGTGGATACAACGTCAGTAAATCAAAGTATCCAGCGGCCCGAAAGAAGCTCTGCCTGCCTAATGCTATTGACCCGCCAGAATTTCAGAAGTTTCAAGCCCGTGTCAGACTCAGGCATGAGACATTCAATGGACGTCTCAAGTTTTTCAAGGCGCTTGATCATACATTCCGTCATGGAATCGACAAACACGTTCATGTTTTCGAAGCAATTGTGGTCATTGTTCAGTATCACATGGACAATGGATCCAAGTTGTTTACTGTCTAGAAGAAAAGATTCAGTCAGAATAATGGAGAGGTAGTAGTAGTGATTTCTATTTTGGTTCAATATGCTACTACTAGTACAGCACCATACATCATGACAACACCGAGACGATCTGAGTATATACGTATGTATGGTATGTTAAGTACATGGATGAAAGTCCAATCTACTAGCAGGACTAAAGTGGGGTGAATAAATGGGGGATGGAAATGGAAGGGGGAAATCGAACAGGCAGCCCAATAATGCGTCGCGACGCAAAAAGATGCGTCGCGACGCAAAACAATGCCTCGCGACGCAAAAACATGCGCCACGACGCAAAAAAATGCGTCGCGACGCAAAAAAAAGCGTCACGCATTGGGCAAGAAGGCGCGGTATTCAAAGCCTTGGTAATTTCTGATGACTGGCATCTATATAACAAAAATGACCCTATGACTATTTCATACAGGTTAAATATTTTTTGCGTCATTTCACGGCATGTCCCAGGTGTGGAAGACCATGGGAATGGTGGTGGAGCTTCCAGTGGTTGTATTCGTGGACAACATGGGAGCAATCTATATGGCAAATGGCTGAGAACATGATGGTGAATTTGAAACCAAAGCATATGGCTTTGAGATTTGAAAGTGAAGTTTCTATGTCAATTCTTGGAGGACGGTATCATCAAAGGTGAAGTTCATGAAGTCCGAGTTCAATGAGTCAGATATCCTAATGAAGAAGAGTATGGATCATGGTGCAACTCAGGAGGAACGACATGACTGATACTATGTGGACAAATGAAACTATTGGGAAGGAAGAAGGTGTGGACCTTCGCAACACATCAAAGGGATAGACGAGACGGATGAAACAAACAAGATGTCTCAGCATAGTACTGTGGTGACTAGGAAGACCAATCCTAAGTCAAGGAAGGGTGTCGGAGGTGACTAAGTATTGTCTTAGCTACCACACATGCATTCGTATCGTTACGAATGGCATGTGGTCTCTATGATGAAACGAATGTGTTGCGACAAGGGAATTTGTGAGCAGAAAGGAATATGGAATCCGGAATCGTGCCGGATAGGAAACGTACTACGGAGTAATTGTGAGCAAGCGTGAACCCAATGTGGTATCCAAGGAACCAAGGTGAGCTTGGTGTTCTTGGTACACATAAGGTTTGCACAGGGCGATTCGGAGTGGTCTTGGATACTTGAGAGAAGTGGTGCTGGGCCTAGAGAAACGTGATACGTTTATCTAAGGGTAGAGCACCATGCAATCTTGGTGAGACTTGGTGAGATCGATGGAACGAGACCAAGGCTTACATCGATGGTGGTGAGGGAAGCTCTGGGAACTTCACTCACATGAGAAACATCAGAACGAACGATTGGAGAAAGTTCTGGGAGAATTGGATCCAGAACTCGGGTGTCAAGATCAGATCATTTCCGAGTTTGAGAGGACGAGCTGAAAGGTTCACAATCTGGAAAACCAAATAGTTGTAAAGCTACTAGGTTACTGGTAAGGTTCTGCTACCAACAAGCAAACCGAACGTAGGCAAACAGAGGTGTTTTCGGACACCTGTGGAGGAAAGGGCAATAGCACCAACTGTACGGCTTTTGGTGGTGTTGGTGGGATCGTTGTCCTCAAGGACATGCACATAACTGCCGAACTCGAGCTTGAGGTGGTGGTAGTCCACGGGTGGCTTTCCTGTGAGTAGTGACATCGGGCTGATTGTTTGGGACACGCCATCAGCGTGTGGAAATTGATTGAGGCATTGCACAGCGTAACCGACGACGTGTTTTATCATGATGCGGGGCATGTGGGGTATGGAAGTCCGTGGACGGTAGTGCGAACTTTGTCCTTGATGGTGCGGACAGAGCGCTCAACGATGGGAACGTGATCATCGGCGGCAACAAAGTTGAAAGCAATGTTGGGCAAGGAAGAGGAGATGCATCGGAACTCGTTGTCTGCATGAATGGAGTTGACGTTGAAACCACGGTGAGTGTAGATGGATGCAATGTCCATAGTTTTGTCGAGTAGAGATGTCTTGTTGCAGTTGGGGATGGATGCGACAGAGCGAAAGTTGATTTTGTGCGAGATTGTGTGAAGGAATGGTAGGCCGTGAACAAAGAAAAGATCAATGCCGAGGGTTACATTGCTATGGTGCTGGAGAACGTGTGGAGGAACAGGAGCTGGACCATGGTATGGAATGGCGGTGGGCTTGTGTTTGGTGGTGGTGCCTTTCAGGGTGGCAGCGTCAGGACCATAAATGAAAAGAGCCCTTTTAGCATCATCGACGGTGACGGGGCAATTTCGGATCAGGTTGTTGGACAGAATGTGTTCGAACTGCTGCTGGGAAGGACGGGCGAGCTTTCGTGAGAGCTCGCAGGCTAGGTTCGCTCCTTCAACTTCGCGACGTGAGAATTGTGCTTGGTTATCAGCTACAGTTTGAAGCAATGAGTATGGAATGACGGGAAGGCTAGTAGGTTTACCACCAGCGGTGTCGAAATAGTAGAGGCCGGAATGGAACTCATGAAACTTGGTGAGGGTACCGTCGCGTTTGTGAACGCAGAGGGCAGCCTCGACGGTGGTGTCCATGGTAACACGGCACACCTTGCAAACGCTAGCAAGGGAAAGGATATTGGCAATTGAGTGTGGACTATACCAGACTGTGCCGAAGTTGGGAAGCAAAGAATGGAGCCACCGTTGGATTGGATGCGGAGTTGTTGGGTGTTGCGCCGGATGTTAAGAAGAAGATGGGGGTTGCGGAACACAGAGACAGTGGATTGGCTATCCAATAGGACCCAGGACGAAGGGATAGGTCCCTCTGTGGTTGTCCTGTTGTGCAAACATCATGGCAGAGGCCGGGTAATCCGCGAGAATGGTGGCAGACTGGAAGAGTTGGACACCGTCGCGAGGAGGAGAAGAAGGACAATGGTTGGTGTAGTGGCCGAGGTTCTTGCAACGAAAGCAAGAGATATCGGGATGAAGGGAGTTGTTGTCGCCGGGAACAGGGCCGGTGGCAGTGGTTTGAGTGAACATCACAGCTGGTTCAGGAGTGGACGCAGATGTGGGGGAAGGAGAGGGAGCAGGTGCAGGAGATGGAGAGGCGGCAGGTTGGCGAGGGCTTGGCAGGTGCCTTGTAGGTGGTGAGCAATGCGAGAGCAGCAGTGAGGTCAATGGGGTACTGGTTTTGACCGCGGGCGAAGTTGTTGCTAAGCTCGGAAATGAGTTGTTCATAGCGTTGTTTGTCCGCCAGTTGAATGAACACCATGGTAAGGAACCTGTTACGAACGTAAGCTTGTGCGGCTTTGAGTTGGGAAGAGGCAGTGGCGATCTTCATGATCTTTTCCAGTTTCAAAGCGGCTTTAATGAGCCCTTGGTGGGAACCGAAAGAGCCACCATAGTGCTCAAGGACCTCGACCTTGGTTCGGAACACCTTGAGGTAGTCGGCAGGGGACTGGTCAGGACCTTGGCGGCAGGAATAGAGGGCATGGAAGGCTTTGAAAAGGGCTTCGTAGGGGTCAGTATGAGAATCATAGTCGAAGGAAATGGCTTTGATCTTGGTGAGGAGCCACGAACAGTCGTGGGCCTTGTCCTTCTCATCGAAGTCGGTCTCGGCTTGCAACTTTGCTTGCATGGAGTCGCTGCATTGGCCCCAGACAACGGCATAGAGCGCTTGCAGGTTGTCCTGAAGTCGGTCACGGCGTTTGCAATAATTGGAAACGTCTTGTTCCCAAATGCGTTTGTCAAGATTGGAGGCTTCGCTTTCCAGGTCATCAGGCTTGGGTACCGAAGGGGTTCCGAATTCTTTGAAAATAGGGGACAGGTCTCCAGCATTCTTGAAATGTTTGGAGGAATAGGCTTCGAGCGCTTCGACAGTTCGACGAAAGGCTTTGGGGTCTTTGCATTCAGCAAAGATAAGGAAGACGTGTCCATTCATGTCGGTGGTCGCTCCTGTGAAGGTAACCGTGGGAGGCTTGAGAATGGAGGTCTTGTTCCTGTTTCTGTTGTTCCCATTGCGGTTGTTGTTGGTTGACTTTTGAGAGTTGGTTGGAGACATGGTGGACGTTGTGGGGGGCTCGCCTTACGAGCTTTCCAGTTGGTGTGTGGACGTGCACAAATTTGGGAGTGACTTTTTCGATAATGCCCTCACGGTCTTGGGGCGCGAGGGGCTTACCAGAAGAGGTATTGATCCGGACCCGAGTGCCGACGGTGAATGCTTGGAGGTTGGCTTGGCGTTGATAGGCTTGGTCAAGTCGATTGAGCAAGGCAGATTCGCGGCTTTCGAGTTCAGTTTTCTTGATCTTGAGAGTCTTGAATTGGTCAATCAAATTCTCAACTTCGTCCATGAAACGATGGCGGAGAATAGGAGGTGAAGAGATGAAACAGGGAACGAAACAACAGTCAAATTGTAATTTTTATTACAACGATGTTGGATTTCGTATCAGCGGTCACGGGAGTCGAAGATTACCTCGGCTGCACTGAACGATGATGACTGAAGAGTACGATATGGTCTACCGCTGGAAAGTTAGAAAACGTTCAGGCGATAACAGGATCGTTGTAATAAAAATTACAATTTGTGTCCTCTCACTACGTCTGCCCAGGAAAGTTGTCTCGCTGGTCGGCGATGGGCAACTGACGTTTTCGAGGCTCGCTGAATACAATCTGGTTTCAATATACTTTTCAAACATGTAAGATTGCTTCCGTTGTGTGACACACGTTCAGTCACTGGTTCAGTCACAGGGTCATTTTTCTCAACACTTGGTAGCCTCATACTGCATTCTTCTTCTCAGGTTTCCCTTTATCTGGTAGAAACGGTTGCCCTTGCCATCGTGCCTGCTGTCAACAGTAGCTCATTGCATCGATTGTTCCTGGGATAGCAGTATCAATCCAAGCTGTTCCGATGTCGCAAAATGGATTGATGGGCGTTGGGAAGATCTCCTGAAGAAACCTTGTGATACTATTGCCTAAGAACTCAATTGTAAAGATAAACAACAAAGTCCAAACACAAAGAGTGTGATTACCCATTACCAATGGAGTAGCGGCAGTTAGTCTGACCGCTGTCCGTTTCTACCCTAAATAGTTGCCCATAACCATTTCCCATACCTCCACGAGATTTCCTCAGTCCCCCAAAACTGTGAGCTTCAGGATCATAGTTTTCCCAGTTCGTGTGAGGTGGTAGGGGAAAGTATACAAAACCCCTCCAAAGTGAATTTACCGATGCATCATGCAAGAGCAGCAAGCACGAAAGCTTGGTGCAGGAAGACATTTGGTGAGTGCATCTGCCATATTGCATTTTCCCTTTTCATGTCGTATGCGAATGGCTCCCATGGCCACCGCTTCGCGGACCCGATGATATGCGATCATGTTGTGTTTCTTTTGTAGAGTCGATTGTGGGACCGTTGAGTTGATCACCACACTGCGATTGTCACAGAATCCGTTCGTGCTACCCAGAATTGGGATGCCCATCATTCGAAGTTTGTACCGAAGAGCATCATTTTGTTCCACTGCGATCTTGAGTGCGACATATTCACTGCCAAAGACTGAAGATTCAATTGTGTTCTGGCGTTTCGAATACCATGAGATTGGAGCCCCATTCACAAAGAAAACAATGCCAGTGGTAGACCGGCGTGTGACTTCACATGTAGCATGAGCTGCATCACAAAAAATGCTGATTTCCACAGGATTGCCCAAAGGTGTCGGCATATTGGATGGGAGCAGTTCCTTGCCCACCACATCCGGATAGAATTCCGTCCAGTCTGCCTTATCCCAAGTAATATCATCCATCGGAACCCGGTCAGGATAAAAAACGATTCGTGAATCCATATGCTTCTTGGTGTAAGCCAAAATCCGTACAACCCGAGTCATGTGTCCCTCTCGCGGCGAAGCCGCAAACCGTGCCATCATTCCAGCCGCATGGGCTAGATCAATTCGCCCTAATTCCACAGCCCATCGAATTACACCAATGTAGGATTGGTATAGCTGTCTGTCATCATCGTACAACATCTTCGAATCATCCAATTCAGGATGGTAATTGGTCGGTAACGGTGTATCCAACTGTTGATGGGGAAACATCTTGGAAAGGTTGCCCCATGTGCCCTCGATTTCCTTGATTGCCTTGCCCAAATAGAGGCTGGCACTCTTGTACCACGCCTGTTCACCATCTGCCAATTCCTTTTGCCCTGTGGTTGCCCCAAGATACCGACTCGGGGGACCAACGTCCTTAAGGACGTATTTGAACTCATCCTTCAAAGCTGTGATAATCTGCCCTGGTTTGTCCGAGACCACCAAACAATCATCAACATAGGTGAGCAAATATTCATAATATTGGAATCCATCTTCCTTCATTGCAGGAGGACCTCTCCAGACATCCGCATCTGCCAAGCAGGATTTAATCCCATATCCCAAAGTGTCTGTGCTCTTGAGCCCTTAAAGAGCCCGAACAATCACCATAGTATGTCCCACTTCACTGTCCCCAAATTCAGGACCAGCGATAGTATAAAGCTTTTCCGTGGTTGGAGCGTTTAAATAAGCGTTCCCGATGTCAAACATCATCATTTCCAAATAGTTCAATGCCGCCACAAGGAAGGCAATACGAACACTTTCCCTCGAGACAACTGAAGAGTATGTCAGTGTGGTGGGAGGATCTGTTTGGTCCCCCCCGGGCGCACAATCGAGCCTTTCTGGTAAAGTCCATTTTCAAGTCGAAGACCATCATTAGGTCAACACGTTTGTATCCTGGGGGCGGTTTGCCATCAATGCCCTTTGATTCAAAAGCCACCCGAACATTGCCCATTTCCTTCTTGATGGCGTCGAGCCAAAAAGTATTACCATTTTCCTTGTCCAGGGCCAAAGCCTCTGTGACCGTCCGGGGAATCCGGATCCCAAATTTGTACTGTTTCCTGACATGTTTGTTTCCCGCTTTATCCACCTCCGTCATCACTACGGTTGATTCTTTGGACCCTTTTCTGGATGATTTGGAACATTTGGATACAAGAATTATCAAGGCTACTTCTTCAAAGGAACGGCGCTCATCAGTCGCGCATGATACCCTGGCTCGGCGATGGGGGACCAGTGTGGCTACGGTCGCACAAACAATGAAGACTACTACCCAGCGTGGTGTTCGTTACATGGATGGCAATTTGACCCAACATTTCGTACTTGTCAACGACAGCTTCAAAGTCGTTACCTCCGAACCAAGGTTTATACTGATACCATGTTCTCATCCTCACCTTCTGTCCGTGGTTACACATGTGCCCAACTCTTCGTGACTGCTGAAGGCTTCGCTGCTGGCGATACTTTGTCATCCAAGAGTCTGGCCCATGAATCTCTGGAAAAGTTTTGCCACAAATATGGAATACCTTCGCTTCTTATTTCGGATGGAGCCCATGAAGAACAATTTGGCGATTGGGGTCGCGTTGTAAAAGAAAACCTCATCCAAACTCGCCTGACAGAACCGCACTCCGCTTGGCAGAACAGATGTGAAGACGAAATTAGGGAAATCAAGAAGCACCATCGCCGTATCATGGCTTTGAACGAATGTCCTGAAGTATTTTGGGACTTTGGCTGGCAGTACACCTTGGAACTCCGCCAATTTCTCCCCCGCAAGTCGGCTGATGACCGACCTCCTTATGAATCACTCACTGGGGAAGCACTGGATATTTCTGAATACTTGGAATTTGACTTTTACGATTGGATTTTGTATCGTGACCGGGTCTCCTACCCAGAGGTCCCTGTCAAACTGGGACGATGGCTTGGTGTGGCCCACTCTGTTGGCGCCCCAATGACCTACTGGATACTCAAGGAAAATGGGCAGGTGATCTCACGTTCTTCTGTGAAACGAATGACTCGCGAGGAAAAACAGGAACGGGCTGATGCTCGGACTCGCTTCACTCAGGCTATCACCAACCTATATGGAGCTTTTGATCCTTCTACTATCGAAGTTTTTGATACTGATGACATTGAGGATCCCACCACTCCTTCTGAACCTTCCACCGATGACTCTGAGGAATCCCAAGATCAAGGTGAAATCTCTGAAGAACAAGATGGATGGTCCTTATTCAAGGGTGCTGGGGTAATCCTACCTCATGGCGATCGAAATGAGATTGCTAAGATTATTGGACGCAAGCGCAATGCCGATGGATTGTTTGTTGGACGTGCACATCAGAATCCCGCTTTGGACTCTCGGGTTTTTACTGCATGCTTCCCTGATGGCGAAGAAAAATATTTGGCTTTCAATGTCATTGCTGAACATTTGTACTCCCAGGTTGACTCCGAAGGTCGACAACATCAAATTTTCCGGGAAATTATTGCACATCGGAAGAACAAACGGGCTGTTGACAAGGCGGATCAGTTCCGTACCCTTCCCAATGGCAAATGTGCCCAGAAAAAGACTACCACTGGTGGGATTTGGAAGTTGAATGGAAAGATGGATCCACCTCATGGCTCCCATTGAAGGAACTCAAGGAAACGAATCCTGTGGATGTGGCACTGTATGCGGTCTCGAACCGCATCGATGATGAACCAGCTATTAGTTGGTGGGTAAAGCATGTTTTGAAAAAGAGGCAACGCCTCATCAACCAAATTGCCTTTGTTGTCCACTGTAGGGCGGTTCAAGCCTGCGTACGGATCCTGGAAGTGCGCAACAGCAGCCTGTTCCGCCGCATTAAAATAATCCGAGTAGGGTGACCATTCCTTATCGGAAGTGAGAGTAATACAGCGACATGAATCTTTTTCCTGATCTGTAGGAAGTCGCATCTGAAAATATGAGATGCAACCATGAAGATGGAAAGGGATGTACACATCCTCGGTAGCCTCATAAATCCCATGAATCCTCTTGCCACCCGAGTGTACCTTGGGAGTGATGTCACAAATAATGCCATGATTCCAAAGTTGAGCCGGTCGAATAAGCGACTCTTCCATAGCGGCACCAAAATAGAGCGCCTCATTGAATACCAAAATAATTGTTTCATCCTCCAAGTCAACTGCAGTGATCGCAGTTCCAATGGGAATGTTGGAGAGACTATCCATTGTAGGATGGAAGCCGGAGACATCAGCCACTTTGCCAGTTGTGTAGTGGAGCTCGAAGGTAGCTCCAGCACATACAGTATCTGCCCTGGAATCCATTTCAGCGCGAGCACGAAGTTGATAATCCGTGGGATCCTGGATAGTGGGGTTCGAAGTAAAGCCCCGAACATGACGACGGATAGTTGAATGTACCGCCTTGCCTGTGCGACCCTTTTTGTTTCGATTTCCTTGGGTGCCAAAACGAGATGAAGCATTTCCTTGATCAGCTTCCTCTTGATTTCCACCGCCCCCTTGTTGGTCATTGTCAACTTCCTCATGATCACGTTTGGCTCTGCCTTGTTGCCTGGTAGTATTGTTGCCAGAATCCTGATCACCATTTTGTTCCTGCTCCTCAAGGAGCGAGCGTCCCATAAAAATCATTTTTCGTTGAATCGGAGTGAGGTGGTTCAGAGTTTCATCCTTGATGAAATAGTTGGAGTTGTCCTGTCCCCCATTTCCACGTCCTCTCCCACCATTACCTCGACCACCACCATAGTAGCCACGGCCACCACCGCGGCCTCCACCACGGTTTCCGTGGCCACGACCTCTTCCTCCTCCCCTGCCTGGGTTGTGACGATAAGTGCCAGCAGCCTTGCGAGCAATCTTGGAGCCACCTGGGTTGAGACCAAGCTTCGTCATGGTTTCCTTGAAACGTTCAATTGCCTTGCGAAGATCCGCCGAGAGAGTTGGATCCGAGGCGATGTTGGTCTTGATTGATGCGAAGATGGGTGAAGAGGTGCGATCGATCTTGATTCCCTTGAGAAAATCGGTGACCTGCGAACGGCCATCGACATTGGCATTGTACCGATCCAATTCGTTGTTGGCCCGAAGAATTCAAGTGCAGTAATCCTGGAAGGAGAAATTTACCGACTCTTGAGTAAAGTGTGCCGATGAGATATCGTTGCGTGCCTTTTGGACCCGTGCTGCAATAGCATCGGCTCCATCATAATTTACTACCAAACTGTTCCAGGCTTCTTGGACATTGCTGGCATCTTCGACAAAAGTGTCAGCGGTGCCACCAGCAACCCATTCCTTCAGGATTTGAAGCACACGGAAGGAATCCGTTTGGTACTTGGGACCCTTGAGCGGAGCATCATAAATTTCAGCCCCAATAATTCCATACTTGGTGCGATATTCATCCTCTTCAGTGGCATCCCGAATCACATAGTACAAAGGGACACCATCATCATTTTTTAATTGGTTCAAGCGAGAAACAAAAGAGCGCTTGCATTCAGTCCATTGGGCAGGTTTTCCATTGAATTTAATCTTGGAAATGTCCGAACTAGCCTCTTGTTTGTGTCCATCAGAGCTGCCACCACTTTTTCCAGATCCAGATTTTACACCCTTGGCTAAGGTGCGCTGAATATCTTGACATACCTCAGGCATAAATTCCAAAATAGACCAATTTGGTTCCATCTTGGGGCCATGAACATTGTATTGCGTGTCGATCCACTGCTTCAAAGCACGAAGATGCATGACCACGAGTACAGTAGGCTTGGATGCTGCCGAAAAACAATCCATCAAAGCTTCCATATCCACTAAGGCAATCTCATTGGAAGACAGAAGGCCTTGGGATGCAATCCGAGTTTGGGAGGCAGCGGTCATCATGACCGTCTCGGTAAGTACATGTTGCAAGTTTGGGTCCATGGTTGCAGTATCCTTTTTCTCTTCTTTTTCCTGTTGCTGTTGGTTAGCTTGCTGTTGATCAGTGGGTCTGATAAACTGAAGAAACCTTGTGATACTATTGCCTAAGAACTCAATTGTAAAGATAAACAACAAAGTCCAAACACAAAGAGTGTGATTACCCATTACCAATGGAGCAGCGGCAGTTAGTCTGACCGCTGTCCGTTTCTACCCTAAATAGTTGCCATAGTTGCCCATAACCATTTCCCATACCTCCACGAGATTTCCTCACTCCAAAGAATAGTCGGTGCACGGTCACACAAGAGTGATAAAACAAAGTAGGATGAAATTGTGTCCTAAATTAGGGATGACTCTACAAAGATACTCCAATCTTCTCCATCATACCTTCATAGGTATCACATGTATATATGAATCATATGTAGAACCTTACATTCTTCCCTTCCAGGATTGAGGAAACGAAAGCCGGAATAATGTAATATAAAATTTGGAAATGAAAAAAAGGGAAAACCCACACGATAGGCGTAGGTTCTTTGTAAGGAACCACGCGTCGAATGTTGACTCTTTCAACAATTTTCTCAGTATGTTGAATCTCAATAGTGCCATTGGTAAAGATTTTGAGGATACGATAAGGTCCTGTAGCCTTGGGATCCATTTTGCCTGGGTTCAACTCGCGAAGGAGAACCTGTTGGCCTGGTTGATAGTCGAAGGGTCGGCTACGTTTGTTGTGCCGTTCAGTATTGCGATCGATGAGTATTTGTCGTTTCTGTTGAATCAAAGTAAGGTCTGCGAAAACAGGTAAGTTCAAAAGCATATCGCGATGAAAAGCGAAAGCACCAGGGGAAATACCAAGGGTGCGATGTACCGAATAACGAAGAGCACGAGATACCACAGCAAGTGCATTGTCGACCAACTGTTTGGCTTGCTGTGGAGTAGTCGGAGGGTGATCGAGATGAATTAGTGTGCGTAGAACGTCACCAACAGTTTTGTGCATGCGTTCACAGATAGCATTCGATTGGGGATTATAAGAAGTGACAGGTTGCGGTTTAATGCCGTGATTGTAGAGGCATTGTTGAAATTCAAAACCAAGGAATTCGGTGCCGTTATCGTGAATGCATCGTAGTGGCGTTGGATATCTGCTGAGCCAACTGTTAAGAAACTGTTCAGTTACATGGGCAGAAGTTTTCTCATCAACCCGAATAAGTTCGGCCAACGTAGTGGTAGTATCAATAGTTGTCAGAGCGTTGAAGATGAGAGTACCGTGTGCCGGAACGGTAACTTCCCATTCGCCGATGAGGTCAACGGCGATTTCCTCCCAAGGTGTGCCATCAATTTGTTTAGATGGCAGTTCGCCGTAAGAAGCGCCAAGATTCTTGTTCCGTTGGCAATTATCGCATCGAAGTGCCGTACAACGATCCTTAAGACGAGGAAAGGCGAGGTGAGTTCGCACGGTACCATACAGCTTATTGATGCCACAGTGTCCCAGTGAAACGTGATACCAGCGTAGTACGGTATCAATTAGACGATCTGGGAGGGCAATCTTCTACATTTCTTCAGGGACATTTGGGAATTCGCGATACCAAATGAGCTCCAGCTCATTCCAAACGCGAGGAACGTAATGGTCAGGGTCATTTCGAACCCTATCCTGAAATATAGGATCGAGGCGCTGATGCTTGAGGATGTTGGCTGCTGTGATGGGGCAAGCAACATCTGCCAATTCAGGATAATAGAGCATGGTTTCCATCATGAGCCAGTCAATGTCATCAGTTTCCGGATGTGCTGTGAAATATAGCTCATCAGAATCCAACGAAGGATCCTGTTCACTACCAGCCGGTGATTGGAGGTTCGTGAAATCGATCAGCGTGCCATGTGTTGCAGCACGACTCTTCCCCTCCGATGGTTTATCCATCCGAGGGAGACGAGAGAAACAATCAGCCAGCACATTTTCCTTGCCTTCAATGTACTGGAAATGCGGGGAAAATCTTCGAGGGCGACTTTCCAACGAAGGACGCGTTGAGTGTTAAGAGTGCGGAAGGTAAGATTACGGTGATTGGTGAACACAGTAATGTGAGCACCAAGGAGCATGGTGCGGAATTCTTGGAGACAATACACGATGGCTAGAAGTTCCTTTTCCATAGTAGTGTAGTTGCATTGGGCATCGTTGAGTTTGCGAGACCAATACGCAACCACACGGCCATCTTGAATGATGGCGGCGCCCATCTGATAGTCACTTGCGTCAGTGTAAATCTCGAACGGACGGTTGTGATTGGGGTAGGCCAGCAACACATCGGCAGCGATGATACTCTTCATCTGATCAAAGGCCGTCTGGCAATCCGGAGTCCACTGGAAGGAGCCCGCGCCGGTGAGCTTGGTGAGGGGGGCCAAGAGGTGGGAGCGACGCGGCCACATGTGACGATAGTAATTAAGAGCGCCGAGAAAGGAAAGAAGTTGGGACTTGTTCTGGGGGGCTTTCATGCGAAGAACAGCCTCCACCTTCTTACGCCAAGGCTTAACGCCAGTAGGTGTAAGCCAGTACCCGAGGAAATCTGTTTCCGCGACAGCCCACTCGCATTTGTCGAGAGCAACCTTGAAACCATTGTCACGAAGACGTTGCAGAACAGCGGTGATGTGTTGGATATGGAGTTCAAAGGGGCCATCGGTGAAAATGCTGATGTCGTCAATGTAGACCTCGACAAAGGGGAGGTCGCCAAGAACAGCGATCATGTGAGATTGGGCGATGTCGGGAGCGACTTTGAGACCCATGGGAAGAGGTTTGTAGCGAAACTTGCCAAAGGGCGTCACAATAGTACATAGATCTTTGCTAGCCTCGTCCAGCACGAAAGCATAGAACATCATCTTCAAGTCGAGTTTGCTGAAGAATCTGTATCCGGTGCGGCGAGTGATAACATCCTGGATGAGAGGCATGGGATATTGATATCGAATTAGGGCCCGATTGAGTAGCCGAAAGTCAGTGACAAAGCGATAGTCACCAGTCTTTTTGGCTACCAGAAATGAGGCAGCAGCCCACTGTGAAAGATAACAACGTTCGATGACATCCTCGGCCAGGAGAGTGTCGATCAGCTTGCGATACGGTTCCAGTAGTGTATGAGGAACCGGATAGGCCCGGACATGTGTAGGTGTAACAGAGGGGTCCACATCCAGGTGAATGGTGTGGTGAGGGTACTTGCCCAAGTGCCCATCAAAAAGATCTTGATAACCCTGGAGAGCCTCGATCAAGGCAGTCCGATGCTGGGCAGAAAGATGAGCTTGTTTGTCCAGTACGTCCAGAAGCGTGGGCACAGATGATGAGTGTTGTAGAACCAAATCATCTGCGTAGGCGTCAAAAATGATGTCATCATCGGTATCGGTCAAAGACACGAATAAGGAAGTAGGGAGATACTTCCAAGACATGGGCTTCATCGGAATGGTTTTGTCCAGCCAGCGGCAGGTTTTGTCTTGAAAGGAGATGTCGATACCACAGTCGTGGAGTAGATCTCGACCCACGATGAGGTCGTAAGGACAGGGGGCAGAAAACACGCAAGCTTCCAAGAAGTCAATGCGGCGTTGGGGAGAGAATTCAGGAAGGGTAAGGCCAGTCAAACAGACCGATCGAGCTGATTCGAAGGTACCAGCCAAAGTGCGAAACTGTTGTGTTGGATTTTCTTGAGGAATGATGCCATCTGGAATGGCGTTGGCGTTGATCATGGTTTGAGTACCTCCCGAATCGAGGAGTACACGAAAGGTTTTGTCAGATGTAGAAAATGCATTTATATATTGAGTACGTAAAAGTGTAAGAGGAATCAGATCGGCAGATTCCGCACCAGTGTCAGTAGCTGGTGTTGATGGCCCATTGAGCTGGGGTTGTCCATCGCCTTTACTTTCGGAAGCAAAGGTATCGAGCCCAGGCTCAATAGGCTCCTCGTTTCACCATTGAGGGCCATCATGCTGATAGTACGACTCGTACTGTTGATCCTCACAGTAGTAATGTTCATTCTGGGATGGGGTAAAATCTGGATGCTCAGGAGCTGCCCAAGCAGTGGAAGCATAGTTGGGTGGACTGGCAGTGTCCTGGAAATACGAATCGGCTGCTTGCAAGTTGCGTCCACCGTTGCCACGGCCACCACCATGGCGTCCAGAGGCGCGTTGGAAGTAGTAACTACCACGACCACGGCCCGTTGTGGAATTGTACGACGAGGGCTGAGAATTGTGAGCATAGGAGTTGCCGCGACCACCATAGTTGCTGTTGTTGGAACCATAAGCTGTACGACCGCCAGGCACGTAAGGAGCTCGACCGCCTTGTATGTTCCCATAACGACCATAGCTGGAATGGCGACCGCCTCCTCGACCTTGATAAGTGGACTGTCCACCACGGAAATAAGGAGAGTTGGGGTTAGCTTCGTTTTGACGACAATCCTTCCACAAATGACCTTTACCAGGATGCTTGGGGCAATCGGAGTTAGGGTTGATCGCATTGGAAGAACCAGAAGAACCAGAGCCGGCATATGGCTGCTTGTTAGGACGTTCGTTGCCACGTCCATTTCTACGACCCTGAGCTTGAGAAGCGTTGCGTTTGTTAGAGTCTTTGCCACGACGATCCGCACCGTCAGCGAAACCCTTTTCATTGGTCATGTACTCGATAAGGTCATCCAGGGAGTTGTCCTTAATCTTCTTGCCTGCACGAATGTATTGCTGACGCCACTTCTCAGGGAAGGTTAAGAAGATGCGCAACTTGATCTCATCGTTGGTTACAGGGGGCAAAGTGCCAGGTAACTGGTTCGTTAAGCGATACAACTTCAAAAGGCGGTTGACATGATCCTTTGGAGCTGCGCCAACCGGCCTGCGACAGTTGGTCTTGAGATACTCGAGCATGATATCGCGAGCATCCACAGTACAGCACTTAAGGTAGAACTTTTGGAGAGCTTCCTTAAAACCTTCTTCATCGCGGTCATCATCCTCGATGTCCTTCGTGACCTCCGTCCAGTGCGTTTCAGCAATGTCCGAGACCACGTCATCGAAATAGTCAAACCACTCAGCGCCCTCCAAGTTGAGGCGCTTTGCAGCCTTGTGAAAGTTCTCTTCGACATAGAACAACTCTTCCATGCCATACTTGCCAGTGAAGATCTTGCAGGTCTTCGTCATCTCGCGGTCATCGAAAAGCATCTTGAGCTTAACGACTTCGAGATCCTTCGGTTCGAACTCTGTCTTGTAGCTAAGACAGTGGTTTTCAACGTTCATGGCCATGATGACAACGTAGGGAGGAACAAGTTAGAAACGATAGAAACAATAGAACTCTTGAGTTACTTCGATTGTAATTACAATGCACAGTCACACAAGAGCGTGATAAAACAAAGTAGGATGAAATTGTGTCCTAAATTAGGGATGACTCTACAAAGATACTCCAATCTTCTCCATCATACCTTCATAGGTATCACATGTATATATGAATCATATGTAGAACCTTACAGTCGGAGGCATTTGGACTTCGATGACGCGAACAACAATGGGAAGACATTGAAATTTGTCTTAGCCCGTAGGAAACTAAGATAGTCCTTTTTCAATGTTCAAAAATAAAAATTATAAGGTTAGAACTGAACCCTCTAGGGGTTGCAATTCTCACTAGATCTTCTCCAATTCGAAACTACAACTTCAGTTGACCTCAGCCTCCAATCATCTTTCAGCTATTAGGTCCAAGTGTCAACTTACGTCAGTTCTTTTCAAGATCAAGTCTAGCTTTCCTTCTCCGATGCCTTCTTCTCCTCCTCTGGTGCCTCGCTGGCCACTCAGCCCATCTGGGATAGGATCATCGGCATCTACTGCAACTGCATCCGAGGATGTCACTGCAAGAGTTGTCTAATACAATAGCTCTTGGCCATCGCTACTTCATCAACGACTAATCTTGAGTCATGCTTACTAGCTTTGACTAATATGATTAGTCTAGGGTACGACAAAATTGATAGTTCGGTACTGACTTTAGTATGTTTCATATGTCCGTGTGGCAAACTCAATTTCGACGCCAAACCGTTTCAAAAGATGGTACAGAGCAAGGTTGTAAGGGCGGAAATAGTCATCCAGAAACTGTCGGTCCTCGTTTGGTAAAGGCGCATACTGTCGAAACTTGCCACTCTTACGGAATTGTTCGTCATCAAAGGAGTATGACGGGAGCCCAGCAAACTGAAGAATGTTTGCCATTGCTACTGTTGTGTTGGCTTTGACATTATCATTGTCCAACACTAGAAAATGGCGTTTGAATAACTCTTCCTGTGTGAGTCCCCACAGTTTACTCAATGAATCAATCCAATGAGAGAGCTGAAGTGCATACAAGCCCCTACTTAGTGGCTGCAAATAGTCTGGATCGGGCACACTAAAGACAGCCTTGATTCTTTCGCTCTTTTGTCGTTCTTGATGAAAGCGCTTCCATGCCAAGAGTCCCTCTGTACTATTTAACCCAGGAAACACGCCGGAAAACTCGAGAACTTCTTTCTCTTGAAGCACAATGTTGCGAAATTCACCCTCGGTTCCATTTAACCCTAGTCTGTTCTGTCTCAAATACATGTGATAGTCCGAATATGCACGGTCGGTAGGGTTGCGCAAGATGACCAGAATTTGGACTGGTTTAGGAAAGACGCAGGCCAACCGAGAAGGAACAATGTCACTTCGGAAGAGATACTCAACAGTCTTCTCAATAGGAAAGCCAATGTCAATTTTGTCTTGTCCGTATTCGCTTGATGTCCTGTTACTTGTACTAGTACATGGGGACAAAGAATTCTCACAGCGTCGATCATGAAAAAATTTGTAGCGACGCCACACACGACATTGTTCAATCTTCGACCTCTGAACCGCTGCACTTCTGTCCAGAACATGAGCTTCACTCTTATAATCCGTGACATTGGGATGTTTTCCTAATGCTCGGAGAAGGAATGTTGTGCCGCTCTTTTGGGTTCCTGGGATGATCAATCTGGGAACATATCTCGACAACGTTTGCCTCTTGTCTCCCGTACAAGGGATACATTCACTCACGTGGCTGCTACCAACAGAAAATTCATTCTCCTTGAATATCGCCGCTTCTTTTGTCAAAGGGGAATGAACAATTTTCATTTGATATCGCCAGGAAACCCAGGCACAGAGAGCGAGCAACAACAAGGCAAGCAACGATACCATTTTGGATGCCATCATCAAGCTAGGTGGGAGGGTGAAAAAGAAACAAGTTCACCGTCGTCTATTGGTGGAGGGGTACTCGTAGCCATGGGCAGTCCGGAGTCATAAAGCATGTAGATCTTGAGGAAATCTCGTGGTACTACTAAGGTTACATGGTTATAGGATAGGGTAATACGGTCAGCGGTCAGACTGGTCTTCACTCTTGTGTTAGGACTTGCTTGTATTACCATTAGTACGATTGAGTCTCTAGGATCTACCCTCACAAGGTTTCTTCAGTTCATCAGACCCAACTCTGATCAACCGGTAGCTAACCAGCAAGTGGAAGAAAAGGCAAGAAAAATGGATGAAAATTTTGCTTGTGTGCTTTTGGAAACGGTCATGATGATGACCGCAGCATCCCAGAACCAAATTGCGGCTCAAGGGATTCTCTCATCGAATGAGATCGCTCTGGTGGATATGGAGGCCATGCTCGATGCCTTCAGTGCAGCAAACAAACCCACTGTGCTTGTTGTGATGCGCCTACGTGCACTCAAACAGTGGATTGACAATCAGTACGATGATATTCATGGCCGAGAAACGGACATTGTCGTTCTTCTTCTTGCAAACCCAGAACATACATGGTCTATCTTGGAGTTTACTCCAGGAGTGTGTCAAGCAATTCAAAGAACCTTAGCGAAATCCAAGTCCGGTACTGTAACTGGAACTACCTCAAGCACCAAGGAAGAGGCAAGTACCGATATGTCCTAGTAAATTAAATTCAATGGGAAAACATCGACATGGGAAGAATGCAAACGTGCCTTTGTTTCACGTATGAACCAATTGAAAAATGAAACTGGTGTTCCCCTTTACTACGTTATTCAGGACCCTACTGAGGAAGACACCTTTCGGCAAAAATATGGGGTCATTGGTGATTGAATTTATGATGCTCCACTCAAGGGCCCAAGGTACGAAATGGATTCGTTCCGTGTCTTACAGATCCTCAAGGAATGGGTGGCAGGCAGTACTACAGCAAGATGCCAACAATGTGCAAGAGGCATGGAACAGCCTCATCGTCAACTATGATGGTGCTGATGCGATTGCTGCCTGTGTTCAGAAGGCAAGAGCAGATATTGCATCTTCACACTATACTCAGGATTCGGCAAATTTTTCTTTTCAAGATTATTGCACTGGCATCTTACGGGCTAACAACGAGCTTGACCGATACAACTCCAACGTGGATGGTCGATCCCAGGTTACTGATTTTTTGGCCGGTATCAAAACTGATCACCGAACTTCTCCAATTTTCGCATCTATCAAGACGAATATTGCTTCCGATTCCGCTCTTTCGACTGATCTCCGAAAGGCTATCGAGAAATTCAAGGAAATGATGACCAAACTAGGCATCAACCCAGGTGGTTCGAAGATCACAAGAAAAGCTGGTGCAACCCAATGTGGCCATGGTGGTGGCCGCAGTGGTGGACGAGGAGGAGGTCGAGGCCATAGATTTCCAGGAGGGGATTGCTGACGTTTCGAAAGGTATTTGTCATATTGCCGTTTATTTTGAACTTTGTTCCGTGGGATGAACTTTTTTTCTTTTTTCTTCAGGTCGATGGTAGGAGGTTGACCATGTGGTTGGCCTTGGCAGTTGTTGATGTTGTTGTTGTTGTTGTTGTTGTTGTTGTTGTTGTTGTTGTCACAGTCATCCATGATGGTTTTTGGTGTTTGTGTTTTGGGCGAATTTGGTGTTTCGTACACATCCGGGACATCAGGCAAACATATCTTGTGCAGTGCACGAAAAATTGGTTGTGTTGAGTTAAAGCTGGTAGTAAGTGACAAAATCTTTCTCAACGGATGTCTGGTTGGCTGTTAGAATATCCTTGTCTTGCTTACTACTTACCTTATGTATCTGGGTTAGTTTGGTACCTTTGTAGGGGAGAAGCAAGAAACTCCTAAAAACTTGGGACCCTACGACGTCCTTAAACTTCCATAGTTCAGCTGGGCGGACTTGAGCTGCCATAAGCGAGCGGGATTCACTAACCCAAGTAGTGTGGTATGGGGCAACCAACTGAGAAGCCTTAGTCGTTTACGACAGTACTCAGTGTAGAGTACTCGAGACGTGGGAGACAACCGTAAACCAGGGATAGGCCCTGTCTGCTGTAGAAAAACCAATCGCTTCATAAGTGCTAGAGGCAAACTAGTTCAAAGCCCGTGTCCCCTTAGATTGAACCTCACTTGTTGTTTGAGGGAATTTCTCTTGGGAGTAATTCGGAGTGTGTCACAAGGCAGACTATAAACGCTGGATAGAGCCCTGATAGGGTGAAGCCCGACAAAACTTGGCACACTTAGCTTTCTGTCTTATTACTTTGCGTTCGTGGCCCTTCTTCTGCCACAGAGCCTAAGTCGAATACCTCAAGACCTTCGTGTTGTGATAGCCACTGCTATTTGCCCTCTGGTACTCACAAGAGACTTTGGGTAGTTCTTTGGTGGTCTTCGGAGTTTTCGGATACTTCGTTTGTCTGTTATCCTTGTGGACACTACCGGTAGCTACAGCTTAGGTATTCGTCTACTGATTGTACAGTCCTTAGGTACATACTATTGTTTTTCTGGTGAGCTTATTTCCAACACTCGTTAGTAGGAAGTCGTTCCACCAACACTGAAAAATCCTCCGTCGGTATATTGAGTCTTTTTGGTATGCTTATCTCGCGAACTTGATCCGTTACGCGCAGTGTTCTCGGCAGATTCTCTACTTTCTTTGACTGACGTCACTTGCCCAGAATGGCCCCTTCTACACGTAGTGAAGGGACACGTACCCGGTCCACAGCTTTTCTTTGGGCTATCCAAGCCATCTTTGCTGAGGACGCGCAGACCGTTATCAATGTTTTGGCTGCTATAGGCGCCAATAATACCATGTCCTTTTTACCACTGGAGGAAGTTGACTTAACTGAAGGTACTGCTCCAAATCCTCTTAAGGAGGGGAGCGTTCTGAAACTCAACCGTGTTCAGGTCCGTTTATGCTTAATAATCATTGACTATGTCAAGGCATATAACGACAAAGCTGACCCATTGGAGGTCTGGTTCACGCTTGATGCCGCTCTGTAAGAGGAATTTATTCTTCATGGCAGGTCTTCTTCTAGTGATTCTGGCAGTTTTTTGTACAAGCATTTTGTACAATCTTGCCTTCATAAAGTTGCCAGTGGTACCCTTCGGAACGATGATGACAAGCTTGCCTATTGCAAGTTTCTGTGGTCAATGGCAACCTCTAGGAGACTCCAGATGGACTCGCTGGCTAAGCAGAACCGATTCTTTTGTAAGTTTTCCTTGAGGAGCGTTCTGTGTTTTTACGATGTGCAGGTCCTCTCACTTCATGTACTATTAAGATTTGTGTCAACTTTGTGCTGACAACAATGCTTATATGATTGCTTTTGAATGCTTTGAAGAAAGGTGGAATTTCCCCAAGGCATACCATCTGTTCTACGACTACTTCTATTGGGCCGTTATGGGAGAAAGGAACTGGCGTTCAAGTTTGGGAGATCACAGTCTGTCCTTTGGTCAGACGAACTCTGAGGCCTTTGCTTTGTTGCTTCTTAAAAACAATTACAAGGCTTGGATTGCCCAAGCACTCATTGCTTTGGATTTTGATACTCAATACAGTATTGAGCTGGAGCGAAGGCGTACCACCCGTCATCTTGCGTCCACTTCAATAGAAACTATGCTGTCACAGAGACAAAGTTTGTTGGACGTGGCATTGCCGAAAATGGAGTATGCCAATAGGGGACCTCTTAGCAGGGTTGAACAGAGGCGGGTCGTAGCCACCAATGAGGAGGATGAAGACGCAGGTCTGGGAGTCATTCATCGTGATGAGGAGGAGGATGATGATGACGATGAGGTGGACCGTGACGTGTGAGCTCGTATCAACCAACTGGTAGCTCAACAAAATGATGGTGGTATCCAAGCTGGAATTGATAAGTTGATTGCTGAGCATGTGGAAGTACCTGTTAATGTCACAG
>BLYE01000075.1:0-46413 GCA_016586335.1 Nitzschia putrida | reverse complement strand
GAAATTCTAGTAAACAATAATGTGATGATCCCTTTAGAACGAAGCATGTCCAGGATATCGGGGAAAGCAATAGCATCACGGATATTGTCAATGCCACACACGTACGTGACCAATCGTTCGAATCCCAATCCATATCCCGCATGAGGAACGGAGCCGAATCTCCTCAAATCGAGATACCACCAATAGTCCTCGGGATTCAATCCCATTTCTTCCATTTTCGTTTCCAACTTGACCAATCGTTCTTCACGCTGGGATCCTCCAATCAATTCTCCAACACCTGGAACCAACAAATCCATAGCATTCACTGTTTCTCCATTGTCTTCGTCATTGTCTCGCATATAGAACGCCTTGATCTTTTTGGGATAGTTGTACACAAAGACGGCCGAATTGAAATGTTTTTCGGCCAACCATCGTTCATGTTCCGTCGCCAGATCCGTTCCAAACGTAACTTCGGGAAATTTCCATACCGACGGATCTTTGGCAATTTCCTCTTGCAACAAACCAATGGCTTCTCGATACGAAATTCTCGCAAAGGGTTCATTGACCAATCGTTCCAATCGTTCCACCACCGTCTTGTCATAGAATTTGGCAAAAAAGTCCAAATCCTCTCGACACTCGGTCAATACATGCCGGACGACATGTTGCAACATGCGTTCTGCATTTTCCATGGCAGCTTCCAAATCGCAAAAGGCCATTTCCGGTTCGACCATGTGAAATTCCGCCAAATGACGAGTAGTTTGGGAATTTTCGGCGCGAAAGGTAGGACCAAAGGTATAGATATCTCCCATGGCAGAACAAAAGGCTTCTCCTCCTAGTTGACCACTGACCGTGAGATAGGCGGGTCGGCCAAAGAAATCGCGGGAAACAGGGGTATCATCTTTCTTTTTGTCATTGGTGGCATTGGTAATGGTTGTTGTTGATGTTGGTGGTAGCAGCTGCAACATCACCTTCCTCCAAGGTGGTAACACGAAACAATTCTCCAGCTCCTTCCGTGTCACTGGTCGTAATAATAGGTGTTTGGACATAGACAAATCCGGATTGTTGAAAAAAGGCATGAATCGCTCCTGCCAAACTGGACCGTACCCGAGCGACAGCCGCCAAGGTATTGGTTCGTGGACGCAAATGGGCCAAGGTCCGCAAATATTCCAAGGAATGTCGTTTTTTGGCCAAGGGATAGGTAGAAGGAGGACATTCTCCGACCATTTGAAGTTGAGTGGCAGCAAGTTCGACGGCTTGTTTGCCACCTTGTGAGGCCACGAGGGGGCCTTGGACAATCACAGAACATCCCGTCGACAATTGGTCCAAGTCTGCAAAAAGAGAAGAATGGTTGTCAGAAATTTCTCGCCACAATATTGTTTCCAATACGATACCAAATCTTATTCGTATTCGTACCTTGCTTGGACGCCTCATCAATATCCGAAAAGGGCACTACACACTGAATACCTGCCATATTAGATCCATCATTGACCTCAACAAAAGCCAATGTCTTTTGCTTTCGGACAGTTCGGACCCATCCCTTGACCATGACAGGACCTTCGGTGGGTTCTGTAGCTGCTACCGTCTTGACGCGAGGGATAATGGGAGGAACGGCAGTGTCGGCAAAGGATCGAATAGTACTCGTAGCTCCAGCATGGTTTGTGGTTCCTGCAGCCCAGAGAGCTGGCAACTGTTGAAGGAGTCGATGACGACCCAAGGCAGGGACAAAGGCGAGGGAGGCGGACATGAGTGATGACCAAGTAGTTACAGTGATGATGGTAATGACAAAGAGGAAATGGAAGCGTCGGCGAGTCCGTGTCACCACTGACAACAACACCAAGAAATCCAAGGGTAGGAGGAGGAAGGACTGGTTGCTTCTGCTACTACTTCTGGTTGAGACCATGCGACAACGATTAATAGGCCAATCTTTTTTGCGGTGGTGATGGATCTTCGGAGCTAGAAGAGCGCCTCGTCTGACAGTGGTCGGCATGGCACATACATTGCATGTACGAAATGAACACGTCAGCAGAATGGATCTTGGACTTATTGGACTGCAGTCAAACACTTAGTACTCGCACGTAGACTGTCGTTCGCACGGTCTGGACGGAAGCGGAACGGGCACTTCCCAGCCGTCCCTCGGAAGTCAGTCGAACGACGACTTGCAAACCACGTGTCTGTGAGAAAGGCTCCTCGTGGCAGATTTTTCACACATCGCGGCGATTGCCCATTGCAAAACGTTCAACGTTCAACGTTCACAACCAACAACTTACGATCAACATGTCTAGCGATAACGGTGGTGCCAAGGTCGGAACCAGCACGGTCAAGCAAGGCCTTGCTCAAATGCTCAAGGGAGGAGTCATTGTAAGTTGCCACCGATGTTGTCGTCGTCGTCGTCGTCGTCGTTCCTACTAGCCACACGACGGCCATTTTGTCCGCCATTCCAAACCCACACTGGGAAACGTGCTTGTACCGAATCTTCCGACCATGATCTTTTTCTGGCCTGTGAATGGTTTTGTCCTTCTTCCTTCTTGAAAGGGACTGAACATGTGTGGAGTTGTTGTTGTTGCTGTCCATTCCAATCCATTCCAATCCATGGCTGCCATTGTTTATCCGTCATGGTATCTTGTGAATGGGGCTTTCGCCAAGTTCCTAAATTTCGGACGGCCTTTTTTTTCTCACCAACCCTCCTTTTTTATTTCCTACTAAATACAGATGGACGTCATGAATGTTGAGCAAGCCAAGATTGCCGAGGCTGCTGGAGCCGTCGCCGTCATGGCCTTGGAGCGTATCCCTGCCGATATCCGTCGTGATGGAGGCGTTGCCCGTATGTCCGATCCTGCTCTTATCCATGAGATCAAGAATGCCGTCACCATTCCCGTCATGGCCAAGGCCCGTATTGGACACTTTGTGGAGGCTCAAATCTTGGAGGCCTGCGAGATTGACTACATTGATGAGAGTGAGGTTCTCACCATGGCCGACGAGGTCAACCACATTGACAAGACCCAATTCTCCGTCCCCTTTGTTTGCGGATGCAGAAACCTTGGAGAGGCTCTTCGCCGAATTGCCGAGGGAGCTTCCATGCTCCGAACCAAGGGAGAGGCCGGAACTGGAAATGTTGTCGAGGCTGTCCGTCACGCCCGTCAAGTCCAAGGAGATATTCGTCGTTTGACCACCATGAGCAAGGACGAGCTCTTTGTCGCTGCCAAGGAGTTGCAAGCCCCTTACGAGCTTGTCAAGCAAGTTGCCGAGACTGGAAAGCTCCCCGTTGTCAACTTTGCCGCCGGTGGTGTTGCCACCCCTGCCGATGCCGCCCTCATGATGCAACTCGGTGTCGATGGAGTTTTTGTCGGATCTGGAATCTTCAAGTCCGATAACCCCGAGGCTCGTGCCCGTGCTATTGTCCAAGCCACCACCCACTTCAAGGACCCCAAGGTTTTGATGGAGGTTTCTACCGGCTTGGGACCTGCCATGGTTGGTATTTCAGATATCAAGGGAGACCCTGTTAACTTCCGTGACCGTGAGGGAGGTGAGTACGCCTACAGTGGACGTGTTCCTCCCAAGCGAGAGTTGCACGGAAAGACTGAGGTCCAAATGTATGGATCGTCGTGGAACTAAGCGGTTCATGGGAAAAAAGTGGATCGTATTGTTGAGATGGATGGACGGATGGATGCATGTTGTTAAGATGGTCATGAATGAGGATAGGATGGGAATATTGCGGAACGTTGGATCCCTCATGCGTCGTCGTGGACGTTCGGAGGATATGACAATGGTTCCAAAAAGTTACCAAAGAAACGAAAGAGTACAGTAGTAGTACTACAATAGTATTTCGTGTTAGGCTATACTGCAACTTCACAATGATATATTATGGTACTATTGGTAGTAGGATACAGGCCAATTCCTGTCTGTCAACGTGTCATCGATCCAGCGCCATAAACTGCAATCTGCCATATCCGAATCACTACTTAGATGATGTACTGTAGAAGGCCCCAAACACGTGCTACTAGTACAATTTATTACTAGTATTAGGCAAAGAACCTTTGGAGAGCCGCGGGGGCAGACTCCTTGACATCCGTACTTTGTTCCCTGGCAGCTTCCTTTTCTTGTTCTCGTGCTTCCCTCAACTTCATGACTTGATCGTCCACCACATTTCTCTGCTTTCGTCGAAGTTTGGTTTGAATCTTGCTGCGTCCACGCTTCTTGGTCTTCTCCTTCTTGGCCTTCTTGGGGTTGGCATTGTCTTGCTTGTCTTGCAAGCGTTCACGTCGGATTTCGGCCGTCGACTCTTCGATACCTCCAATCTCGGCAGGATCCAATGTCACCATGTTTGGATCCAACTTGTCGAGCAAGGCTCGAACTTCGGCTTCGCGTCGTTGACGCTTGTCTTGGTATGGATCCAAGTTGTATTCACTGGTATCCAAGTTGGGTTCTCCAGAACCAGGGATCACAATGGAACTGATACCCTTGGTGTGACCAATGCCACAGACATCTTCAAATGGTCGGAATCGAAGGGTTTCGACGGGCGCACAACCGGGCATGCTGTGACTCATGTATGGGTCCGAAACCTTGCGCACCAGGGCCTCGGGAGACCAAAAGGTGGCGTGGCCGGCATGCCCAATACCGAGGACACCTCTTTGCGAGATATCCAAGGAAGTCGGAACGCCAGCCCGAACGTAGTAGGAATGAGTGTTCTTGAACATACGCAGATCCCATACCTTCACTTGTCTGTCGGCTCCTCCGGTTACCATCGTTCGACCAGCCAAATCGACTGCTAGTGAGGTGACAGGTGCTCCTTGATGACAGAGCATCTTGACCAAATACTGGGAAGACGATGGAGACCACAGAGTGACGGTTCCATTGGCATGTCCTAAATGCATCACAGCGTTCGAGGGATTTTGTCTAAGAACCTGGCATTGTCCCAACTTGGTCTTGTGCTCGGCAACCAACTGTCCGGTGGAGGTGTCTTGATATCGCAAAATACCTTGACGACCAACAGAAGCCAGCAACCAATGGTAGGGTAGGAAATCCAAGGCAAATGGGTCTGCATGTGAATCCATCTTGTGGATTTCCACTCCTGCATCATCATAGATATAAACATGATTCGCTTGTGCGGCAGCCAACATGCTGAAATTGTGAAGGAAACAAGCGTCCCGAACACGCTCTCGCACATGAAATTCCGTGTGCAAGTTGAGATGATGACTATCCATAATAGCGATATGACCTCGTTGTCCATACAAAACCGAGTATCGACCCGATCGGTCGTACTTGCATCCATATGGAGAATGAGGCAAGGTCAAGTCATAAATATGTCGGGCCGTTTGCTCATCGAGATGACTACGCTTCAACTCGACTTGAGACAAGGATGTCGTTCGTTCAATGTCATTTTCGGCCTCCAAAAATCCAGCATCCTGTGTGTGCAAAACGGCTTGTGCATCGGCAGCTGCAACCACAGCTTCATATCGCTTCATTTTGTAGACTTGCATTTTGGCCTTGACAACCTTGTCCTTCTTCTGAATACGCTTATCCAAAGCTCTCTTCTGATATCCAGTGAGTCTGTGTGAATCCGCTTTATCCTTTTCCAACAAGGCCAATCTGCTTTGTTCCGTCTCGGAAGCATCATATTTCTGAATCAATTGTTGGTCAGCCAAGGAACGTTTCTTGCTCTTGTGTTCTTCGAGACGCTTTTCGGCTTCTTTGCCGGAAATACCTCGGGAAACGGCAAGAGTAGCAACCTCATCATCGTTCTTTGTATCTCTTCTACCCATGACAGCAATTAGTTGTTTGGAATTACAACGTCCCCAAAAGGAGATGTGAAGGAACAGGTGTTGTTGTAGTGGCAGAAGAATGGCAAGTTTGGCACCATGTTGGTTGGTGGTCGAGAAAGCGGTCGCATGCAAGACGAAAGAACGATTTTTGACTCGATGGAATGGTTCTACCAACCGGTGTTCGGGGCTATGTCTCACTCACGTCACCAAACGGCTACTCCAAAACTCGATGCCGACATCTTTCAAACCGAGGAACTCTTTTATTTGATGAAACTCTTGTCACACGACAACAATTTATAGTTCTTACCATTGTATTCTTGTGTTGTTGCTGCTTGAACTCGACGTTCGTGCTCCTGAAAATACCGAGAGTGACGCATAGAACCACTCTTGTCTTGTAGCGAAGAAAGTTTCTCTTCTGTCCAACTCTCCACCGATTTGAATTCTTCGATGCCGGCTTCCATGACAACAACACGACCGCCTTTGGAAAACGACCCATTGGCATCTCCTACAAGCGACGACGAAGAACTCACGAGCTTTAATAAAGTTCGCAATAGATCTTTGTTTGATGCCATGGAAGACGATGACGATGAAGAGGACGACTCTCCACCCAAGAAGAAGGCACGACGAGAATCATTTTCAGATGCGGCCCTCAAGAGTCTTCAATCCTTCTGTCGACAAGGTATCCAATATACTTCCCTTCTATCAGATGCGATTGACAAGGTGAAAAAGACCAACAAGCAGAACAAGAATCTGCTTGAGAAGGAGAATGCTCGTCCAGCGACCTTGAATACCCACCAACAAAACGTGGCCCCCGTGCGAGATGTCCAAGAACAGGCGCACACGAATCTGGCAGAGATTCTTAAGGAAAAGACAGCCAAGTGTATTCTTCTGCAGCAGGAGGTCACATCCTTGCAAACGCAAAAAGAGCAACTTGCAGCTCTCAACAAGGAAACTCAAACTCAAATGCGGCAGCAAGCTGCTCGGATTCACAAAATGAATCAGTCACTTCAGGTGGCCTCCCATCACGCCAGCCAAGCCCGACAGGATGCCGACAACGCCGAGGCTACTTCAGTAGCTCTCACCAAGCAGTTGCATTCTCTTCAAGTAGTCGTGGAAGACACCAAGCGGGCATCTCGGAAGCTATTGACAGACCGTGCCGAGATTGAGTCGGCCGTGAGATCTGCCACAGAGAAGCACATCCAGTCCCAAGCAGAGCTTACCAAGTCCAAGTTCCATCAGAATGAGTTGAGAACTCAGAACAAGAAGATATCTGCCAAACTCAAGGATATGGAAGAAAAGATTGAGATGGTCCAATCGGAACTCGAGGAAGAACGCTCTCGAGTTGTCGAATGGAAACAGACAGCCAACCATCTCCAAGCCAGAGATACCAGCAACAAACATCGAATGGATCGACTAGAGGAAAAAGTACACAAGGCAGAAGCTCTTCTTTTGGAAGCAACATCCACGGCTGCAGAGGCCGAGGCGACTGCCAAAGAACTGCAAGATACTCTGGAGCAACTACAGGGAACAAACAAGGCATTGCACACAAAGCTCGAAGAGACCAACCGAAGATACGCCCAAGAGAAGGAAACGATTTCCAAGAAACTGCTCACAGCTCAGCGTCAAGTGGATACCCTGCGCTTGGAAGCTCGGAGTAGTGAGGAACAGATCCAACAACTCACTTTGGACAAGAAGGCTCAGGAGAAGCGCAATCGTCTGTTGCAAGAGAAGATTGCCAATTTGGAAAAGCGACTGACTGACAATGTCAACGTTGTACCTTTGGCATCACCCACTGTTGCCACCCCTCCTGGTCCAAGTCAGGTTCAGTTCTCGATTCCTCGTCTTGGAAAAGACAAGGACAGCATCGAACGAACGTGCAAATGCTCGATTTGCCTAAAGGAAGGCGCCGCTGGGACCATGCGGCGTTGTCAGTGTGGCAATGACGATTGCCAATTGAGAGCTCATGGATCGTGTGCCAGCACCGTCACAGCAGGTCCTTCGGTGTCACATCCAGGGACACCAGCTCCCAGATTGCCAGTCGTTCTTTGTGGCCAGCTCGCCAGGAAGATTGCCATCACACCGGCACGGGGAACTAACTGAGCTCCAATATTCAGTTGGCAGAAGGGGTAAACAAGGGGCACACATTGCAACTCTTTGCAAGGGCTGTTCTCAAACATGGCGTTTCTAGACAGCTTATTGCTTGCTATGGGGTACGTAGTGTACGTGTAAAAGAACGTTTTGATTGATGCAATGTACTAGCAGGTAGACGCGGTAGCTAGACTTTGTCCAATTTCTTGAGCATTTGATACAGCAATCCCACACCCCATCCAGTAGCTCGCTCACTTCCCTTGTCAAATGAGGGATATGCCTGCAAGGTGATGCAAAGTCAGTTTCTCTTGTCGTGCTTGTATAGCATCACAACCACCCATTGCCAAAACTACGTACCATATCAATATGGATCCACTTTCCTCCCTCGGACAAATATCCCGAAAGATGGTTTCCAATAAACTGTCCTGCACACGACACTTGAGCATTGGTGCGATCGGCCACGGAATTCTTCATGTCTGCGACTGCCGAACGGAACTCGGCCCGAAAGAATTCGGGAGCATAGGGAAGAGGATGACACAAATCTCCAGTTTCTTTGCCTGTTTGGACTGTCAAGTCCTCCAAGTCGTCGTCGTTGCAGTACAAGGCAGCAAAGTATTTTCCAGTGGCGACTCCTTGAGCGCCAGTGAGTGTAGCCATGTCCACAATGATTTCAGGATTCAAGTGCTTGGCAGCATTAGCAACTCCATCGGACAAGACAAGGCGACCTTCTGCATCTGCGTTGTTGACTTCCACCGTCTTTCCACTATACATGGTGAGTACATCATCGGGACGAGTTGCCTCGGGCGAAACGGCATTTTCGGCCAAGCACAAAATAGCATGGATGGGCCTATGCTCAGCCAACCCTTGGGTGGCGGCCGCCGTGAAAGCTCCAAGAATGGCAGCGGCACTCCCATGTCCCGTTTCATACCAGGCATGCCCAATTTAGGCTGTAGCACACAAACAGTGTGAGTAACAACAGCGACGCATGTGGTTAATGGTGCCTACACAACAGTTCACAATGTTCGTACCTTGATGGACAAACCACCCGTATCATAGACGATCCCCTTACCGACCATGACAACGGACTTTTTCTTTTGCGCCTCGGATCAGTGGGCTGAAGCGACAAAATGACCATGGCAGGGGGATGTGCCGCCGCCTGCCCTACACTGTACAAACCTCCATACCCCTGTTCCTTGAGTTCTTGTCCCCGAATGATCTTGGAGGTAACCCTAGCCTTGTTGGCAGCCACCATGGGTTCAATCTCTTCCAAAAACTGGTCGGTATGAAGATAGTTGCAAGGGGCATCGACGAGACGGCGGCCCATTGGATTTGTTGTGCCACGGTTTCCAATTCTTGGACGGGAACAGCAAAAGGAAAGACAGCCAATGAACTACAATCCAAGAGAGTCTTGGTCTTGACACGTTCCGTCGCGGCAAGACTGGTGGTTCGGGTGGGAGGTACTGGACCTCCCGTCTTTTCACTGTAGGGGACACCAGTGACACGAGCCAAAACCACAGACGGGTGGGATAGACATGATCGGGAGATGTGACGAGCGGAACCACCACGGAAATGCGATCGGCACGAATCTGTTTGCGCAAAAGCGATGAATGACTTGTGGTTGTGCTGTGCATTGTGACGGGAAACCGAGGGAGGCAACAATGCAATGACCACTTGACCAATGAGGGTTGGGTTGGAGGTACCTGGGGCGACTCAACCAAGTCTCGTGGGAAGTTCCTGTATCGCCAGGCTTGAGGTCTTCCAAGATGGATTGAAAGAAATCTACCGAAAACCAATGGAGACTCAGACTCGATCTTTTGTTTCTTGGAAGGAGATCCTCCTCACTTGCATTTGAGTGGCACTGGCCTCAAAATGGCTTCAAGAGGTCGTTGCAGACCCACGCCAAGTGTTGATCGTATCCCTGACGACTTCCCACAATAATCACAGTTTCCCACATCTTTTCCATCCACAGATTCAAACAATAGTTTTGTATCACAGCACTTGACCATGATGAGTCGTTGTGCTGGGTGGTTGAGTATTGTTGACGAGGAAGAAGAAAAGAATTCAAATAATGGAATGCGATATGCATAAAGAGAATGCCAGGATTCTGTCCTCATCCAAATGGGTCGACCGTCCATCCCTCAACCGCCCATATGACCCATTCGATTGCTTCTTCCATGTCGTTGATGGGTGTCTGGAAGCGAACCGACGACGTCTGTCCGGCCCCCTTAAAATCTGCGGCTGTCACGACTTCCCCCAAACGGGCGCCGCAAGATTTTCGTCGTCTGTTGTCAGCCCTCCCTTTCTCATCAGATCCTCGTCGTCGCGGCCTGCACGACACGAGTGTGCGAATCACTGCGCTAACAACATCAGCAGCACATCAGCAGCAACACTACGAACAGTAGCGGCAGCACAGTACTTGTAGTAACTACAACAACCACACACAACCACCATGGCAACTCAAGCACTTTACCAACCTAGGCCGTCTCGCCGGAGTCGGTGCTGCCGGTCTCTTCACCGTCAGTCAATGCCTTTTACAACGTTGATGGAGGAGAACGCGCAGTCATGTTCGACCAACTTCGTGGTGGAGTTCGGCCTGAGGTCAGTGGGGAGGGAACTCACTTTATGATCCCCGTCGTCCAAAAGCCCATCATCTTTGATGTCCGCACCAAGCCCCGTGAGATCCCTTCCGTCACCGGAACCAAGGATTTGCAAATGGTCAACATCAAGTTGCGAGTCCTCTGGCGCCCCATGATGACGAACTCCCAAATTGTACCGAGAGTTGGGAACCGATTTCGAATGAGCGTGTCTTTGCCCTCCGTCGGAAACGAAGTCCTCAAGTTCAATCGTCGCCCAGTACAACGCCGAGGAGCTCTTGAGCAAACGTAACGAAGTTTCCGCCCGCATCCGCGAGGAAATGCACAAGCGTGCCAAAGTCTTCCACTTGGAGTTTGGACGATGTCGCCATTACTCACTTGACCTTCGGTCGGGAGTTCATGAACGCCATTGAGGCCAAGCAAGTTGCCCTCCCAAGAAGCTGAGCGCCAACAGTGGGTCCGTCAAGCGGGCAGAGCAAGAGCGAATTGCCGTCGTTACCCGAGCGGAGGGAGAAGCCGAGGCCGCTACCATCATTACCAAGGCCATGGAGAAGACTGGGAAATGCCATTGTTGAGGTCAGACGTATCGATGCTGCCAAGGAGATTGCTGGAAAGCTTGCCAACAGCCGAAATGTTGTCTACCTTCCCAACACGGCTGGAGCCGGTGGTCAAGGCGGTGCCAATTTGTTGTTGGGCTTGGACAAGTAAGCACGTTTAATTAGGCCGTTTCGTTTCGTATTGTTTCAAAGATTATTGGATAATGCTACTATTAGAATAGTTAGTGTATTATTTCACAGTCTCGTGCTTGTCAACCTTCCATTGTCTCTTGTTGGATCATGGATGTACGGAATGAGTTGGACGCAGTCGTGCAAGCAATGGGAATAGTGGGGAAGGCTACCGAGTTTTGTGGCGGGTGATGGGAAACTGAGACGTACAACAATCATGTACAATCATATCAATTTAATATTTAGGAGGACTGATAAGTTCTACAATGGGCTTGAGCGTTGCCACACAAAGGGAAGTCGAATAGGCTCCATCATCTCATTCACCATCAAGGCCAAACCAATCTTTCCCAACTCAGGATCTACCTTATCGGCCAAGTTCCATCCCGTATACGAATCGAATTGTCCAATCAACGCCCATGGCATCTAGTCCTCCAACATCAATGGCTAGGTAAGCCATGACTCCCATGGTTCCCCATGTAGCCCAGTAGTACACAAACAGGGGCATTGCGTAATCTCGCATCAAGGCCTTGTACCGACCACTCCAGGAGAACAGTTCTCCAGTATTGATACCTCGCAACATTTCGAGACGAGCAATTTCACGATTGAGATGTCGGAGTTCATCTTCTTTTTGAGCAGGAGTCAAGTGGTGGACACGGGCCTTTTCTTTTTCTTGTTCATCTGGGGTCATGGGTGTGTACCAACAGCGTTGCATCACGGGGAACGAACTGGGTTTGGTGTTGTTGTAGAAGCGGGTGACAGGGCGCAACGACTGTCGGGCGAGGTGAGTGTGGGCAAGAAGAGACATGGTGTTGATGGGGATGGGGTCTATCTATATTGCAAATAGGTCACCTTCCTGTTGTGTTTTGGATTGTTGGCAATCACTTTCCTACTAGAGAGAGGGGAGAAGGATGAGCCTCACAATGTTTGTTCAGTCACGTGAAAATGTTGGGCCCGAGATTCCCGGTGCTCGTACGCCGGACAAACGCAGAATTTGACAGAGTGAATACCGCTTGACACCAGTATGCACGTTTCAGGTGAAAGATCCAAGACGATCTTGGAACGATGGTGCGAACCAGTTGGAAAATTCCTGAGCAGCAACCAGAAGGACACAAAAAAAGGTACTTCCACAACGGGCAAAAACATCATGGTTTCGTTTGATCTTCAAGGCAAGGTAGTGCTCGTGACGGGCGCCAATCGCGGTATTGGCAAGGCCTTTGTGGAACGCTTCTTGGACGAACATGGCGTGGCCAAAGTGTACGCTGCCGTCCGAACTTTGTCTAGTGCCGACCCCTTGGTCGCTGCCTACGGAGCCGACAAGGTGGTTCCCCTCGAATTGGACATGTCTAAACCTGAAACTATTGAGGCTGCTGCGAAGCAAGCCGGAGATGTCGAAGTTGTGGTTAACAACGCTGGAGTTTTGGAGATGACCGACGGCCCAATGTCGGCAGATGCCATTGACTCTCTCATGTTCCAGTTCAATGTCAATGTGCTGGGCTTGATTCATGTGGCCCAACAGTTTGTTCCTATTTTGGAACGCAATGGCGGAGGTGCTCTGGTCCAACTCAATTCGACGGCCTCCTTGCGAATTCCTGCCCGCAAACTGTGGGCATATTCCACCAGTAAACATGCTTCATACGGTGTGACCCAAGGCTTGCGAGCTGCCTTGAAAAATACCTATGTTCTCAGTGTTCATCCTGGACCTATTGCCACAGACATGGCAGATCAATTCAATGCTCGAGACAAGTCTCCTCCAGCTTCGCAAGTGCCCGACGCCGTGGCCGCGGCAATGAAGAAGGGAGACTTCTTCGTCTATCCCGACGTTGTGTCCCAAGGGATTGGAGAACAGTATGCATCATTTGCTTCTGGTATTGTCTTGCCACGTTCCGAGTACCAAGAGCTTGCTTGAACACACTGCTGTCTTATTTTAGTTTGCATGAGATTTTGTGTAGTATCAATATATTATGTACATATAGTATGTTCAATGAAATGCAAAGTTAGTATCATACATACCTAAGCAACGCAAGTGAGCGCCACGTCGAGCAAGGACAGCACCCGCTTGTTGGACCAGTGCCACAAGCATCGTTGCCTCTGTCAGCATTTTCACAGCCACAAGCAACCAACACAACATACACTCGTAGTCATCACCATGTCACCTACTGTAGAAAACATTCTGTTGGATTCCAACATCCGAGATTGGGTGGTCCTCCCCTTGTTTGTAATTATGGTTGCCGCTGGTCTCCTCCGTGTCTACGTGGGCAACATGCTCAAGCCGGACCCTAAGAATGTTACCAAGGTTACACAACGAACACAGGGTACCATTCGTGCTACATCAGCTCTCAAGTCTGGATCCATTCACTTCTTGAGCTCTTCCAAATTGGAAGCCCGCAAAGTTTCCTATCCTGAAGTCATTACAAGTCAAGCGGAGTGGTGCGAAGATCATCTCGATGCCACCGAGGCCACGACCAGTGGAGAGGCTGCCAGTCCCTTTGCTGGTATGGAAGCCATGCAAGGAAACATGGTCTTCATGGTTCAAAATATGGTCATGATGCAAGCTATCCAACATTTCTTTAGTGGCTTCATTCTCCTCAAGGTTCCCTTCCATTTGACCATGGGATTCAAGGAAATGTTTCAACGCGGATTGCAAGGATTGAGTACTTTGGATACTTCCTATGTGTCGTCGGTCAGTTGGTACTTTTTGGTTATGTTCGGTCTCCGTGGCTTTTTCCGTCTTGCCATGGGTACTCCACCCATGGAAACTATGGAGAGTCAACAACTTTCCATGCTTTTGGGTAAGCGGGGAGGCGGTGGCAACCCCGCTCAAGTTCCGGACGATGAAAAGATTATTCAAGGGCTTCATGGAGAAGTAGAGAATTTGCCATTGGCTTTACCCAAACAGTTCAAGAGTCAGCTGGATTCGGTGGAGAAACGATTGCTTCAGAACAAGTACCCCAAGAAGAAGGGTGTCGTCAGCGGATCTGACTTTTTGCTGCATCAAACGGCCAAGAAGAATAAATAAAATAGCGGTAGGGTCGTAGTTTATACTTGCTGAGAAACTATGCATTTTTATTTGCTCAGCTGTGAGCTGTGACTCTCCTTCCTTTCTACAGTACAGTACCGGTAGTTGTTTGAGGCAGGACACAATCGACCACTACGATTCCAGGAATCACGCCAATCGAGTCGTCCTGAGAAGCAACCAATGCCAACAAGCCCCACAAACCACCGTGAGCATGCAACCACGAGGACCATGGGTTCGAAAACCTCTCTCCCTAGTATTCCAAGAGGAAATTTCTGCAGCCTCCAATGACAGCAACAACCAGAACCACCAACGCCACCTTTCCTTGTTGGACATGGTGTCCATTGGCGTTGGAGGCACTGTCGGAAGTGGTATTTTTGTCCTTGCTGGCTCCATTGCCCATCAATACGCCGGTCCAGCTACCTTTCTATCCTTCCTAATCAGTGGCATGGCAGCATGTTGTAGTGGCTTGTGTTATGCCGAGTTTGCTGGGAAGTTGCCGGCAGCGGGGTCGACGTATTTGTATGCACATGTGACATTGGGGGAGTTGCCAGCAACGCTGGCGGCAGCGTGTTTGACATTGGAGTATGCGGTTAGTGGAGCGGCGGTTGCGAGGAGTTGGGGGGATAAAGTGGTGGAATATCTTGTGGTGCAATGTCAATGGGATGGTCTGCCATTTTTGTTGGGTACTAACAGTGCTAACGAGGATGGGGTATCCTCTTCTGTCAATTTGCTTGCCGGTCTTGTTTCGGCAGCATCTGTGGGAATCCTAGCATGTGGAGTACAAGAGTCCAAATCGGTCACAAATTTCTTTACAGTTCTCAAGCTTCTGTTGGTACTTTTCATGATTGTGGGTGGTTTTCTACTCTTTCAACCAGGCAATATGACGCCGTTGGCTCCGTTCGGTTGGTCGGCTGTTGTCCGAGGAGCCACTTCCTCCTTTTTTGCATTTTTGGGATACGATGAGGTTTGCTGTCTGGCATCTGAAGCCAAGAATCCAGCCGATATGTCTAAAGCGATTCTATACACCTTGGCAACTGTCACTCTGGTCTATATTTTGGCTTCAGTTGCGCTTGTGGGGATGATGCCCTACCAAGAAATTAGCGCGACGAGTGGTTTTCCGACGGCTTTCTTGGATCGTGGTGTGGTTTGGGCCGCTCATTTGACTGCAGCAGGAGAAGTCATTACTCTTCCAGTGGTACGGATAGTTTGCGGTTGTTCGTTTCAGTACTAACGAGGACACAAGACGATCCAAATGTTGATAATGTATCTCACGACTCTGCTTGAAACTCCCTCGCCTACTGTACTACAGGTTGTTCTGATATCACTTTTGGCGCAGCCCCGTTTGTTTGCTGCGATGGCCATGGATGGACTCTTGCCTGCTATTTTTGCGCGCCGGAATGAAAACGGCAATTTGTTTTGGTCCACACTTCTCAGCGGAATTCCCATGGTTTTCCTGGCGACCTTTGTTCCATTTGCTTTTCTGGATGACGGAATTTCTGTGGGAATTCTGATTGCATTCAATATTACCAATACTTGCCTCGTTCTGATGAAATGTCAACCGCCGCCGTCGCAACGACCCCGATGGTTGAGTCAACGACTTGTTTTCTTCCATTTCCTTGCATTTGCCAACGGAATTGCCTTTCGAGCAGATGCTATGGAATGGCTTCCAACTCTGACAATATCAGCTACGGTTCTCATGGCACTCTTTCTCCACGCCCACACCGATGTTCAATCTAACTTTGGAGGTCATTTATGGGAAGATTTAGGGAACAGCAGCATTCCAACTCCAACAGGCGGTGGTGCATCGTTCGAAACGCCGATGGTCCCATTTCTTCCCTTGCTTGGAATAATGATGAATTGGTTTCTTATTGCTCAATTGGAATGGAGTGGTTTGGGAGTGTTGTTTGTGTACCTGAGTGCGGTGTCTGTTTTGTACTTTTCTTACATAGGTAAATGCAGCGGGGACACTTCACAACACAGGATCGGATCTTCGGCATTGCACAACAACCCAATGGACGACCATTCCGAAGGAATATCACTAGTACCCATGTGAAAGGTCCGGTGCTGTGATTGTCTATTTCAATGCCGCATTTCGACTCTACTAGATACAAATAGATTCTCTCTCTTCCCAATTCACGTTTGAAAACAACTTCCCAAAATAGGTGAAGAATGTGGGAAGATGCGGTCAAAATATGAGGAGGTTTTACAGCGTGCCGTTTATCCGGAAGGAGAATCTTCACGCAGAATAAATCTGTCCCTGATGAGAACTTCTGGAACAATAAGTCAAACCAGAATCGCGAACTAGTTTCACTTAAAAACATCATCGATGCTATTTTTTTGAGTACTTCTTGTGCGAAACTGTTTAAACAACAAGATCTAAGGTCTGCAGACGGTGGAGGAGGAGGAGGAGGAACAAAGCCCCTACTAAAATATTTACCCTCCTCCCTGAGTGACCATCCGACGACGAATCAAATGTGAATCTGGCTCCTCCTTCTCCACAACAACACGCAGCAGCACCGTATGTACCGTATTTAGGAGGAGTGCGAGAGTGACCTACGATCGTCTTGCTGTAGTAATCGTTAGTACGGTACTGTACTACCGGTATTTGATGACTTTTTTACGACCCAAGTCACCTTGTCTGCAGTACGTGTGCTACGCAAATTTCTCAAAAGGCGATGCCGGGCACAACCAGCCAAAAAGTGCCACACTTCTTTCCGGAACTCTCGCTCCAACCTCGAGGTTTTTTGCCGACGAGACCTATTGATTGGTGACTTTGCCATGACGACCGTGAATCTCATCACATCCACCGCCGGTCTCCTTTCCGGAGATCTCGACGAGTGCCTTGATCCCAGTGATGAATCATGTGCAAGTGGAGTGGCGGAGATGATGGCCTTTGCGAGGCATTACACACAAGGCGAACCCACCATGATTATCCAATTCTTTGACAAGGATTCCCCTTTCGTCAACATGCACCCTCTCAAGTGGATGCTCAATAGATACATCCTCCAAGAGATATTCAAGCTAACCGTGCTTGTTTCTCCGCCGTCCTTGCTTCTCCAAAACAAAGTTGATTCCAGTGTTTCGCAGCGTGACATTTCCGACTTGCAATCGAAGCAGTTTCCGTACCTCATCTCGAATGCAGATTTGGATCCTTCCAATTCTTGGTACCAATACACCGAAGCGGTTCATTTTGATCGTAACACAAAATTGGCAATCTTGCATTTCGATGACTCCGGTGTACCTCTCACTTCAGAACACATTCCAGCTGCCAGAGGGCTATTGAATCAAATTGCCAAAGTAAACAAAGAGAATGGCTGTTCCGCAAACTTGACAGACTATCAAGAATATGTCATTCAAAATCCCATCGAAGTGGATCTTTCTTTGGGGAATCCGGACAACAACACTAAGATCGAAACCACAAGCGGCATTTGCTGGACACCGGTTGTTGTGTACACTGACGTCGAGGAGGAGGCTCGCGCCTTTTTGCATGAGGCTGCCTACTTTCCAAACCCTCCAGCCTTTGTAACACTTCAACTCGTATCCCGAGAGACTGAGTTTATTGTTCCACAACAGTATGCCAACACATCCATGTGGGTTTCTCAATGTGTTTTGGACACCGATGCCTACTGCCAGAACAGGCTCACCATGAGCAGCGATCTACAACCCACGATCCTCAATGTAGAATTCATCTCTGATGATTTGAGCAATCTACCATCAGAATACAAGGATGGAACTTACAATGATACTATTGTGGCTCTACGAAAGCTTGCCGACGAGGCTGAAGTCAATAACCCAATTGTTGGGTATAGTGAAGCAATGCCAATTGCCAGAATTGACAATTATCGATTCTGTAAGGGAGGGGAATGTCCTATTGGCAGATTGTTCACGGAAGCCATTCGATGGTTCACAGGTACCGATGTGGCTTTCACGTCTAGCGGTGGATATCGGGGCACTGGCTGGGAAGCTGGGGGTGTCAAACTCACAGATGTTTATGCTGGTCTTCCTTTCCCCAACACCGAATGTACCGGGACCATGAGTGGGGTTTCGCTCTTCAAGATTATGAACTACAGTATGAGTGCCGCAACCTTTGAGTCCTCGTAAGTATCCTTACCCTCCTGTTGTAATACCTATTTCACTTTTGGACGAGCTCACGTTGCTTTCAGTGATACAACCAATGGTGGTCGTCTCATGCAACTTGCAGGTATGCGAGTGACCTACAATACTCGCGTGAATGTTTCTCGTGTGGTTGCTATTGATATCTGGAATGAGACGAGTGCCTCTTATGAACCCATTGACAGACTATCGTTGTACACTTTCTCCACTGACTCGTACGTTTGTGGTGGGTATGACCCCTATCCGGATATGACAGTCACTGATTTGGTCCTAGATGGCGAAGTCCCTGGCGTCATTGGAGTGAACTTGATTCAGAATATGGTGGCAGACTATCTGGGTCAATTGGAAGAGCCATACAACACAAGTTACCAAGGAACACTGGTAAACGATACTTTTAACTTCGAAATCTTGAACTTGGTTCAAGATGCCAGTTCATGTGAGGCTAACACAGCTTGGAATGAAGATCTCCAAACCTGCGTCCAATGCCCATCATTTGAGTACGTGAGTTTCTCCGACGAGATTCTCTATTTCGAGGCAGACTATGGCACGGAAGTTGTCGAAGGGGGAAGAATTGTTCTGGTAAACAGAGAGACATTCGATGTATCCGTGCTTCTAAAATCCCAACCTCCATGGTTGGAATTCACAAATGCAACCCATAGTACGCTTGCCGACGTTGACCCTGATTTGGCTGTGGTTCCCCTGGATTCTGGCGACAGTTTGGCACTTCAATTCCGCCTCTTGACTTCAACGATTGGGGGAGGAACGTCGCAATCGGTTCAGCGAACTGTTTCCTTTGGTGTCGAGGACGGGGGAGACTATCCCGGATGCTCTGGCTTGGACGCTACTTTCGATGTTCTCTTGACAGTGACCCCCAAAGAGCACCCGAACCACCTTGGAGGAGTATTCTTCTATGGTCTTGTTCTCGCTGGTATCATCGGTCTTACCACGGTTGGACTTATCTCATGGGTGTGGTACCACAGAAACACCCGGGTTGTCAAAGTTATGCAACCTTTGTTTTTGGTGACAACATGCGTGGGGGTATTCATTTTGGGAATGTCAATCATTCCGATGGGCATTGACGACGGAAATGCATCGGAAGCTGGTGTCGATGCCGCATGTATGGCTGTTCCATGGCTTCTATCGACAGGTTTCGCGCTCGCTTTCTCTGCCCTGTTCTCTAAACTTTGGAGAATCAACCGATTGTTTGCTGCAACTCAGGGAATCCAAAGGATTGTAGTGCGTCAACAAGATGTACTCATGCCGTTTGCTGGATTATTCGCCGTGAACCTGGGAGTGTTGCTAACGTGGTCATTGATTGACCCCTTAACTTGGGAACGTTTTGAAATCAACAACGAGAGTTGGCACACATATGGACAATGCGTGGGTGAAACAGTCTCCACAGTTATGGTATCACTGTTGGGAGCAATAAACTTGGCAGCATTTCTTATGGCATGCATTCAGGCATACTTGGCACGAAACATTAGCGATGAATTCAGTGAAAGCAAGTACATTGGAATTGCCATCTACGGTTGGTTCCAGTTGCTACTTGTCGGAGTTCCAATTCTTTTCCTAATTGGAGGCGAAAACCCGGTGGCAACATTTGTACTCAAGGTCACCCTGATCTTCTTCATTTGTATGTCATTGATGCTCATCCTGTTCATGCCTGCATTCAGCAACTTGCACAAGAAGAACAGGACACCCGGCAACAGCACGATTTCGGGTATGAATAGTTTGGGATCAGTTCGCTCTGAACAAAATACCGACTCTCAAGCGAATAGTGTTCTTTCCGCAATGCTACCACCTCCGCGAAAAAATGTGCAACTTGCGGTCATGGATTCCATTGTCGAATCCAATGATGAGAATCGGTACAACCTGGTAGCTGAAAAGGTGTCAGCCTCAGCGGAACGAAGACTGTTGGATGCTGAAGCTAGGGAACGGCAGAAGATGATTCAACAGCAGATGGCTCAAACTTCAATGGCAGAGAATGTTGCACACATGATGGAGGCAATGCAAGAATCGGACAGTGACAGCGATAGCAGTGACGACCGTGTCCCTATCAGTGCTGGCAAGTTCATGACAACAGATGCCGCTGGCATGCTACATTCCAAAGAGGATCAAAAGGAACCATCAACATCAGAGGTAGAAGCGGCGATGCCAGTGAGGATTGGGCTACCTTTTGATTCTGTAGCACACATGCGCGACGACCCAGAACCTGTATCCGATGACGAGGTAGATAAGGTTATCCAACGACGAAGCAAAATGATCGAGGACCAGTTGGGAGCGACATCCATGGCTGAAAATGTGGAAGCGATGATGAGAGCCATGGAAGATTCCGATAGTGATAGTGACAGTGACTAGTTAGATTTGTTGTATAGATTGCAGAGTTTATTCTAACGTTTGTTTTCATGCGGAGTTAAATCGGATGAGTCCAATTTCCAGTTGTTGACTCGTTGTAGTCGGAATTTCTCACGAGTGGGTGGTTGTTGGCCACTTCTTTCGTTTCAAAACCCGAACGGGGTGAACGAAATACCCACGATGGCCGACGACGATGCATGGGACGCCTTTGGAAGCGACGATGAAGATGAAGAGGGGGTTGAAGTAGAGAAAGACGCAGGTTCCTCCGAGGTTGCTCTGTACCTCGCTCAACATTTTGTTCGTCGAGATGCACACATTCAACTTTCCCACCGTGTCGTGGCTGTTTTGGATGGGACTTCCCATTTGCAACAACACCTGACCCAACGAAGTATTCCATGGATCGATGCTGCTTCCGTTAAAGGTTCAGTTTTGGATGCTTTTGTTTTACTTGATGCTGTGGATTTTGACTTGTGTTGGGATGCACTGCTTCCCGGTGGGCTTCTCATTTCACCCAAGAGTTTTGAAGTTCCTGACAACACCTTCCTCGAGGCAACCACGGTACACGAGGATTCGGAACATTCCTTTGTAGCAAGAATCAAGAAAGCTGGCCGTGTTCATGCATCGACCTGCCAATGGTTACCAAATTCCCATTCTGTCGCCAACGAAGAAATACTCCTTGAACAAGCGACAGTTACACCATCAGCCTACGAAGTTTCTCAACACCGATTGTCCGACCATTCCTTGAAAATGGCTAGTCAATGTTTGACTGACTACGGATTTTGCATCATCCCAAAGTTGTTGGATCCAGAGGAGAGTCAAAAATGGGGAGCCACACTACTCGAGTCTGTCCATGCCGCTGCCAAAGTTTTGCTGAAGGATGGCGTGGACATTTATAATCCACTGAACTCCACTTCAGAACCAAAGGCTTACCGAGAATTATCCATGAGAGAAGATCTTCGATTGGATTTGCGACATGCACCTCCTCTCGTAGCTCTGCGAGCAACTGAAGAAGGAGGCAACGGTCCAATCGTCGTTTCTGCAGATCAACTGGAGTTGAATAGTTTTCTACGCGGCCACCCAAGTCTCCTGGAAATTGTTCGTCAATGCATGAATCCTCAGAAAGGGGACCTGTACACTGGAAATCTGGGTCGATTCAATTTCGGCGGCAAGGGAGCCGATGGAAGTTTCCAGGATCTGCGTCTCTCTCAAGTCGGCGGTATTGTAAGTTTCCCCTCTTGTGGTGACCAAGCTATTCACGCCGACTGTCCGCACTTGTTTGAACACATTCCCGATTTGCCAGCACACTACATTAATATCTTCACTCCTGGAACACCTTTCGACGAAGCCGTCGGAGGTACTGCTTTTGTACATGGATCACATAATTTGGAGTTTACTGCCAAACACTGTGGTACTACTGACAATTACCATGCTGTTTATCCTTATTTGGTGCGACCAACCATGTCGCTAGGGGACGTTGTCCTCTTTGATTGCCGGGTGTTGCATTTCGGAATGGCCAACCTATCCCAATCAACGGAGCGCGTTTTGCTATACACCAACACCACACAAGCATGGTTTCATGATCCCAAGAACTGGGATGACCGTCAAAGAATATTTCCGTAAGCCTAGACAAGTAGTGGAGAATCTCTTGTGCGCCACGTGTATGCTCTTCATTTGTCCTCAAATATTAGGCATGGCATGGCATGGCTTCAATGTATTCCAATGCAACGTCGTCTGTCACAATCATATCCTCTGAGTAGTACTTGTCGGGATTGAATTCATAGGAATCCGTACCTCCCAACCACGTAGGGATGCTCTCCACTCCAACGACGCTCCCCAAAATTGCTTGTCGTTGAGCCTCATTCTTTGGTAAAACAACAAGCTTCTGCCGCACTTCCTCCGATATAAGTGGTTTGATCATTTTGATCAGGAACTCCCCTATTGACCCCACATTGACAAGGAGAACCAAACCAAGGCGATTGGGGAAGTGATCCTGTAGGATCCCGATGAATACAGTCAGGTGATGGACAGAAGGCATGAGACCCCAAGAAGATTTGTCTCCATCAATGACAACATTGAACTTGCCCACTCTTCCGTTCGACTTAACCAGAGATGCAGCCACAGCCTGTTCCAACGTGTTGACAAAGGCACGTGTCAAGTGTCGGTCGTCGCCCTTGACCCGCCTACCGGGACGAATCCAAACCTGTCGATCAACCAAAACATCATGACAAATGTAAGCGTAGGCGCAACGACAACAATGTAGATAATATGGAAATGCGACTTGGCAAAGCATGATGACGTACCAACGAATGTCTACCATTCTCATTGCCTGCCGATGGGGGACTAAAACTGTGGTGAAAAATACATCCATTGGCATTCTCGGCGACTGCACTGGGAGAAATCAACCAGGGCTTGAACTTTTCACGGAACTCAAGAGTATGACTCAAAGCCACGTCCGAGGTGCAACCATTGGAGCATAATCTCGCAGGGAATGTGGACTGGAGGGGCATGGGCCACTGCATGATTCTGAGATATGAATAAAACAAGTGTCCACCATCCAACTCGTCCAGATCCACACCAGAAATAGGCCTGTCGAACCAATCCACACCGTGATTTCCACCCCATGGAACAGTTGACGCTCTCTCCTTCCAATTGTCAACATTTTTCTCTACTAGGTCTCCAAGAGCACGAATTTGTTGTTGCTTCCCTGCCGGAATCACGAGCGATTCGGGAGTGTGGGCCACAGGGTATGTGGTTTGTTGTGGTTGAGAAGTCCTTGTGTGGAGAATATCGTGGTCGTGTACAATTTGAGGCGTGCATGTTTGATCGGATGGAGTTTCACTGGGACCGAGAAGTTGCTCCATGGCCTGCGTGACCAGAGATACAAAAAAGCGACACGTGGCCTCTTGTGGATCCGAACGAACAATTAGATACTCAGGAGTATGAGGATCCTTTTTCCGAAGCCTCTCCAACCAATTCAACTTCTGCGGTGGTGTGGTCGATACAAGGACAGGACAAGACTCTTCTATTGTCCAATCAACACCGCGACATGCCCAGAACACACCTCCAGAAAGCATTGCCAGAAAGAAAAGCATTGACACAAAGCCACCCAACACAAAGTACGGAATCCATGATGTTTTCGGAGGCGATGTTTCTGGCTGCAACCTCTTGTGAGGAGGTACATGCACAGTTTCTCTTCGACGTTGGGACCGACACATGGTTGTAGTTTTGAAACGTTCAGCAACGTCGACGTCGCGAGGCGATAAATGTGTCGTCGGCAATTTCCAAACGTTCTCCTTCGTTTCGTGGTGAGGAGAGGGTGAGAAGAGCGCGAGGGCCAACAAGCGACCTCTTCAGACACGGCTTGGTCCATTCAATCAATTTCCTGGGCATACTACCCCGTATATATACAAGGCATACGTTAATACAAACAAACCGAATCGTGGAGTAGTAGTAGAAAGAGTAGAAAATGAACCTGTCGTCTTTGAAGAAGTCGAATAGAAGAGTTTTTGTTTGAAGATATACGTAACTGGACGTGCGCGTGATGATAGGTCTCAGCGTTGGGCCTAGCCCTTGAAAGGTGCGAAATTGGGACAGCAGGGAATCCCGATTGTGGGACGGTTTGTGTCGTAGGCCGTGCCCTATGTCAAGACCGGTGACCAAGATTCCCACACAGATAGACTAGATTGTAACGAGCATGAGCTCACTCTTTTCCTAACCACCAGTTACGGATTACGTACAAACTAAAACAGTTTATCAGACCCAATTGAAAGACTCTAACGAAGCCATGTCGACCATGACTACCCGTGGAAAGACTGGGAAGTCCAAGGAGAAGGGAGCAGTTGACTCTCTAGCTACTATGGACAACCCAACCCAAGGAACTACCGTTGCCAACGAAGGAGCTGAAGAAGCCCCTAACAATCCCAACGATGCCGATACTAACCCAGTTGCTGACGACAACGCTGCTGGAGGTGGAGGTGATGGAGGGAACGATCCAAACCCTGGTACTGATGATGGTGCTAATGGAGGAGGAAACGGTGGCGGTGGTAACCATGGAGAACAAGGTGGTGGAGGCGATGGCGGCCAACCTGACGATGATGGAGACCCCGAAGGAGGTGATGACGAAGATGATGAACCCATTGAGGTCCGATTCATGACCCCGATGATCCAAGCTTTCATTCGTCTCGGATTCAACCGTAAAGCTGCATTCGCACTCTACTACGATCAAGGACTTACTTCCGTTGGAGAGGTAATGGAATTGGATGAAGACCAAGTGATTCAAACCTGCAAGAACGTCCGCAAACCTGGTCACATGATTCCCAACCCTCGCTTCAACGGTAGGAACAACCAACCTGCTGAAATTTATGCACCTGGATATGCGGTTTCCCCACGTGCTGAGATGAATTTCAAACTCGCGTTGTATTGGTTCAAGTACCGAAACAACACTACTCGTATTACCACTCCCGATGATATCACCATGGATGCTGTCAGGTCCATCAAGCAGCTCAAGGAGTGGGAAGACAAACATAAGAAGCCCGAATTGGTCGAGAAGGTCGTTCACGCGCATGATTGGAACAAGACTTTCGAGATCATTTCAGACCATATCCGTTTGCACATCGGTATTTCAGGAGTACCTTTGTCCTACGTGATTCGCGATTCAGAAGATGCTGTTGCTGACCCTGAGGAAGGATGGGACACTGTACAATTGGAATTGGAAAACAGAGCCCCTATCAACGACACCATCAAGAATGGTTACCATACGAACTTTAAGATCGACAATCAGAAAGTGTGGGATCTCTTGGCGGCGATGTTGACCGAAACAGAATGCTTCACATACGCCAAGCCATACCGCATCAAGAAGGATGGAAGAGGTGCCTATAGAGCCTTATTCACACACTACCTAGGAGAGAACAGCTGTGACGACTTGGCTACGAAAGCCGAGACCGCCCTCAAACAGTTGTCGTACAATGGCGAGAAACGTGGATGGTCATGGGAGAGGTATGTCCGAAAGCATGTGGAACAACACCAGATCTTGGAAGGCTTGGCCAAATACGGCCACCACGCTTTGAATGAACAATCGAAGGTCCGCCATCTCCAAGCTGGCATCAAAACCAGAGAACTGGACCCCGTGCGCACGCAAATCCTTGCCACGCCCAGGCTCCGGAAGAACTTCGAAGCCGCAGCCAGCCTATATGCTGACTTCATCCGCCAGACTCAAGCACTTGATGCACGACATATCAACATTGCTGAAGTCGAAACTGAACGTCCAAAGAAGAAACCCAAGCTCAAGGACGATGAAAAGGAACAGTCCGACAATGACGAAATTGCCAGTGAAAACGATTCGATTGAAGCAAAGGACGTAGTGGACCGATACTACTCGGACTCGGAATATGCAAAAATGACCTACGAGGCTAAAGGAAAATTGAAGAAAATGCGTGAGCAACGAACGGGCAAAGATTGACGGTGACAGCTAGACATACTCACTGCTAGAACAACAATACCTCATCTGCACAAAGGGCCCCTAGCAATGCACATCTCGGTGAACCCATTGCTGTCGGAGGGGGACTATGAATGGACAACCATGGGAACTGCTTCAAGAATGCTTCGATCAATCCGACAGCAATGTCTTCAGCAGTCAACCCTGACACTCAGAGTGTTTGAACGTGTCGTGACGAAGGAAAGTCAGGTGAAGGAAACCACAACACGAGGTGAATACAAAATGTGGCGAGGAAAAGTCACGCGGAAAGGGTAACCGATACTGGCAAGGGAACGTCAGTGGATCGAAACATGACGGGGTAATCGATACTGACAAGGGAACGTCAGTGAATGGAAATATGACGACGGAAAGTCATGAGAAGCGAAGTCACAACTGGCGAAGGAAAGTCAGTGGAATGGACTTACTTGATGGAGTTAACAGTGATGAAGGAAAGTCACTGCAACTGACAAGGTTCCGATCCACATACCAATGATTGTGGCAACCAGCTTGTGCACACCGCGGAAGGCAACGCGGAAGTTGAATTTGTCCCTTTGGTGAGAGGACCAGTTGGTTGGTATTTGACAACACAATTTTCTGGATGGCAAGGTTGGGGGGACCACTTTTGCCAACGACGGGAGGATGGATGATTCGGCTTGACGGTAAGCTTGGGGGGACCATATTTTACCAATATGGGACGGACGCGGAAGTTGAATTTGTCCCTTTGGTGAGAGGACCAGTTGGTTGGTATTTGACAACACAATTTTCTGGATGGCAAGGTTGGGGGGACCACTTTTGCCAACGACGGGAGGATGGATGATTCGGCTTGACGGTAAGCTTGGGGGGACCATATTTTACCAATATGGGACGGACGCGGAAGTTGAATTTGTCCCTTTGGTGAGAGGACCAGTTGGTTGGTATTTGACAACACAATTTTCTGGATGGCAAGGTTGGGGGGACCACTTTTGCCAACGACGGGAGGATGGATGATTCGGCTTGACGGTAAGCTTGGGGGGACCATATTTTACCAATATGGGACGGATTTCGTATTGTATGACCAACACAAAACACTTGAGTTTGGTTGGAGGTTTGCCATGTGAATGATGACAGTAAATGATACAACCAGGGAACGTTGTGCATAGGAAAGAACGTTGATTGTTGGGGATGGAGTCGTGAGAATAATACAGAGAGATAGAAGGGAACAGATAGAAAATCAGAGGAGCCGTTGGCATGAGCAAAGAACGAGAAGGTGAAGGAACGAAAGTGAAGAGGAAGAATGATTGGAAATGACAATGCCCCCAGTCACCAATGGGTGTGCTGGTACGAGGGTCCTAGGGTTTCCCGATGCACTGTTCGAGGTGCACAAATACAATTGTCATGTGGTTGATTGTCGGATGGCGTTGGAACGGAAAGTTGACCATGGTAGAGAGACCATGATCATCTTTGGGGGACTGTTTGAAGATATACGTAACTGGACGTGCGCGTGATGATAGGTCTCAGCGTTGGGCCTAGCCCTTGAAAGGTGCGAAATTGGGACAGCAGGGAATCCCGATTGTGGGACGGTTTGTGTCGTAGGCCGTGCCCTATGTCAAGACCGGTGACCAAGATTCCCACACAGATAGACTAGATTGTAACGAGCATGAGCTCACTCTTTTCCTAACCACCAGTTACGGATTACGTACAAACTAAAACATTTTAGTGTTCAGTAAATACCCTTGCTTCCGCTGTAAATCTTTGTCTCCAACGAAATTGTAAAAATATTCGATGTTCAATGTTGGCCACTTTCTTCGCAAGTAGAAAAAGAACAAGCCTTGATCTTCGTCATTTCTCTACACCATACTATTGATATTTCTGGGATGGAACAATTCGAACGCAGGAGGACAGAGCAACAAGCTCGTAATAAAGGCGAAGCCGTCGACTGTACAGTACAGGTACTGTACTCGTAGTAATCACAGACCTGCACCCACATTTCGTGACCGTCATACTTCTGTTGTTGTTGTTGTTGTTGTTGTTGTCGTTTGTGGTTCAGCAGCAGCTGCTCTAGAACTCCAGAATCGATGGCTCCTGCCGGCGGTAGAGCATTCATTTTAGGGGCAAAACAAATAATAGGAAAGTCGTGCAGTACGAGATACTACCCTAGTAGTACAGTAGAAGGATGACAAAAGCATATGAAGTGTGGAAGGAACTACCAAGAGATGACTAACCCAAATGCAAAACTACCGGTACCGGTATGGCCGACGTAGAAAATGAATTGACAATACAGCTAAGGAGATTTGGGCGAATCGAAACTTTACTACGCAACTGCAGAAGTCAATATTGTCATGGATAGTTGCCGTGTAGTACTGGTACTAATACCACAACGTTGTCGAACTAAGTCCGCCATGCATTCCAATATGCGCGTGGACTGTCGAAGTCAGCCATCTAGTGGTGGGACCCAAACCAGCATACATATCCTTCTCTCTGGAGCCCTCCTTCCTTCCCAAGAATTGCTGGAAAGAAGGTCGGTCGAAGTTTTTATGATTTCATGGAAGCATAGTCGAAAGCACAATGGTCAAGTGCGAGGTCGAACTAAACGAAGGAAATAGCGGGCACACAACAATGTTACTGCTGCCTCAATTGACGAGAGTCCAGTCGCCTCCTCTCCAGTTGTATCAAAATATTATGTATAATTCTTGATCGAAACGTGACGAAAACAGTCTTCATCCTGTGATCACCATTGCGAAGCAAACCCCCCATTAACGAAATAGCATAGAGACTTCCCCCCACCAACAAATAATCCTCGCTTGACAATATTATTGTTTTCAATGGGATAGAAGATGGGTTTACAAAACTTACAGCGAGATCTCGCTTGAATCATGGATCATGATTCATCAGAGTGGCGGCGGGTACTACACAGACAACGAGATTTGATTTAATGTAAGATAGGTCACAGTTCTCAAAACGTATGACGACGTTAAATTATACCTACGGTCGTGCATCGTGTGAAAAGCTCCATCATTAGTCCCACTGACGTCCATTATCATTGCGCGAGATGTTACCTCATATCACGATTTCGGACCCCTCAGATTATTGTGAAAGCTTCTGAGCAGCCTTTGTAGGGGAGGTACTTATAGCTTATCGCGTTCTGCTGATGACCTCATCAGAGGCGATCCGGTCGCAGGTTAAAACTGCTGCCGGCACATTGGATTCCAGTCCTTTTGGAACTGGAGGACTTTCGGTCAACTATAGAGTCCATGGCGAGTCTACTGACCCATCGTTTCTGTTGAAGACATAAATGTTTTTATCAAAGGCGCACATTGTTCCTGTTGAATAGGGGTTGGCGAACCTCAATATATTAATATGAGATGCTCGTTGAACCAAGATGATAGAACACACGAATTTCCATAATCAAACAGTGACCTTCACAAGCGGACTTGAACTATGTTGGAGCTATTGAAGGACGATCTGCTGCTAATAAGTAGGTTTCGAGAGAAGCCGGGGACAAAAGCATCCAGATACTCCTTGAGAAGATTTCACATAATGCAATCTTTGAAGTTCACATTGTGAATAGTCCTACGATGGCCTATGGATACTCCGCTGTACATAATTCCAAAAATACCAAAATATCCTCATCCAGGAGGGGCCCAACTTGGGAATCTGTAAAACGGCTCACTTTTCCGAGCACAGCGTTTTGCAAAAGCTGCCAGCACCATCTTCATTGCGAACATGAACACGATGAACTTTTTGACCATTGATCGGCCTACCAGCGCCGGATATTTGTGTGGAGACTTCGATGTCACATCGTTTCCCACACCAATTGGGCCCAAGGGGACTGTGGAAGTTGTGGACGCCCTACCAACGAACACTTTGTTGACTTCCATGGACGTTGGGACCACATGCTTTCTCCGTGAAACTTTCAAGGCTGGGGACTACAACAACAACAACGTTGCGCTTCCTTGCTTCTCTTCTGATAATGTTGCACACATTTCCAATCTATCGAAACTTTTGGATGTTCAGTCCAACGACATTTTGTCCATGACTTTCAACCGAACCGAGACCTTGGTCACTCCGCTCAGCCTATCGGATGGAAGCAGTGACGCCCCATCATCGCCTTCATCAAGCAAGAAGTGTCACTGGACTGAGAAGTTTGAAGAACTCACAGACTTCAAACTACGATTCGGTCATTGCCTTGTTCCCAACAACTGGAAGGACAATGTGAAGCTTTCTCAATGGGTGAAGCGCCAGCGCCACCAATACAAGCTTCGCAGTGAGGGAAAAACTTCGTCTCTTTCTCCCGAGAGGATTGAAGCTTTGGAGAAGCTTGGTTTTGTTTGGAGTGTGCAAGAGGACACTTGGGGTGAACGTTTCCAAGAACTTGTGGCATACAAGGAATTGTACGGTCACACAAATGTTCCAAAGAACTGCAAACTCCACCCTCAACTGAGCGTATGGGTGAAATATCAACGACGCCATCTACGCCTTTTCCTAGCAGGGCAGCGATCGTCTATGACTAACGAGCGATTTCTCAGGCTCACAGAATTGGGATTTCAGTGGAACCCTCGCAAACCTAGGGGAAGTGCAGCAACGCTGCCATGCTGAAGAGAAATGTCTGGACTCTTGACGAATCAGGGATTATTTTATTCAGCAAGCGAGGAAGTTCTAGCTACCATGGTGGATATTGCTATCTGCAACGCTGCAAACGATTCATTCACCCCACAAAGCAAGATTCCCACCTTCCCATATCAGGACGGAGCTTGATGTAAAACGTGCCGGTAGATGTATTGGGTGGTGCCACAACCTAAAGTGGAGGATACCCGAGTTGAATTTAAGACTAATTTGATTGTTACTGGAATTTCCTGGGTGTTCCGTTACAACATCTCGATAGCAGACCTACTTGCGTCGTTTGTACCTTGTTGTAACCACGTGAGTCACTCATCGACCCGAACCGCGAGAGCGAAACAACCAGCAGATTTTCTCCGACACAATGGCATATGGATTCCCCTTGACACTACTATAGTCCATTTTTGCCAATACAAGGGGCCCACAATTTAGAAGCTAGAATAGTCCATTTTTGCCAATAAGAATGTTCAGGTAGGTATTATAGTGCATTGGGTAGAAGGAACATACTCAATGTTTGTCGTAACCTATATCCCTCTAGGATATAGGTTACGACAATGTTGGACTAGTCCAATGCTTGATCTGTGGGATGCTTTGATCCTCTCGTCTCTAGTGATAACACTGTATTACTAAAGACTTGTGAGCTGAGCTCCGCTGCTGCTGCAGCTCTACCTAGGTACGTACGTCATATGGACGTATCGTATGTATCTTCCATACTCTCACCCCCCCACACGGAAAGGAACGAAGGCTTGCATACGTTTGTTTGCGTGGAGAAAGGAAGAGAAAGAGTGTGGAGAATGCGGGTGAGTGCTGTAGTGGAGGCTTGTTGTGCGTACAGAGGGGGGTAATGCCCAAGGATCAAGTCGAAGTGTTCATGGTGTTTAGTGCGTCCATTGGGTTTGCTGATGCTGTCAGAAATGTTGAATTGGGTTGGTGTTTGTTGGTATATAATTTTGTCCTCTTGTGTCCAATCTAGAATGACGAAATGTTTCATGTCAACGTGGCGGGTGTGTTTGGTCGGTTGTTGTGCATTCGACAGTTGGATGGCTCCATGATTGTCCGCCATAATTGGTGTAGGTTGGAGTTGTTCGAGTGATAGTTCTTCTAGAATGGAACGTAAGTAAAGTGCAGCTTTTCCTGCATCTGTCATGCTGTAGAGTTCAGCTTCCGTGGAACTTTGTGCTGTATCAGGTTGTAAGCGTGTGCGATAGTATATTGCGCCTCCTGCCAATAGGAATACGACGCCGCTAGTAGATCGACGGTGTTTTCGATCGGTGGCCCATGTCGCATCTGTGCTTCCGAGAAGGATTGTGGGTGTAGTAGTGCGTAGGTATGGGGCATAGGCCTGTAGTGTTTTGGTTGAGGTAGTAGGTTGTGGTGGTGGGGTGTCTGGGAGTTCATCACGAGGTGATGGGCGCCAATAATGAATTCCATCTTCTTTGGTTTGAGCTAGATATGCAAAAATTGCTTTCGCCGCTTGGTAATGGATCTTGGCTGGGTGTGCTGCATGTTGGGAGAGTTGTATAACAGCTGGGGCTATGTCAGGTCGGCATATAGTCATTGCGTAGATTAGTTCACCAAGTGCGACACGGTATGAAAATCCCATTTGTGTCTCCAGTTCGCGTATGTGTGGTTGGGTAGTTGGTCCCACGTCTAGTTGAAAACTCGTAGTGAATTCCGTATCTGTGCGCATTGGTAGGGGTCGAAATTTCGTAGTTTGGTTCGCCAGTGTTGTCCAATTATGGTGTTCCAAGATTTTGTCAATGTATCGGCTGCAGTGTAGTTTGATGTACGTGCGTGTTTGGATAATGTCTACGCCGTTGAATCGTTGTACCGTTCCAAGTTCATGCATGGGGTTTGAGAGATGGCCCTGAATGCGTTCTTTGATAGAGATTGCTTCCTTGTGGGTGGGTGCTCCAATGAGGAAGTCATCAACTTGTCGTAGGATAAGGAGGAGTTGGTTTTTCGTATTGTGGTGGAAGTAGAGGCATGGTTCATGGGTGGTAGCCTTGAACTTGAGATATTCCAGGATGATTTCATTGATGTGTATGGACCAGAGGCGGGGACCCTCTGGATGACCTTGCATGTTTTTCTCAACTGGAATGACCCAACCAATGGGGATCGGTGGGTTGCCGAGATGATGGGTCCACCAGTCGTGATATGCTGCGTCTACCCTCATGTAGAATTGTTTCTTGGGTCTGTCGGCCTCAGCAAATGCATTTGTAACGTCGCACCCAATAGCTATGTAGTTCAGCGCTGCGATGATGGCCCAGAAGAGGCGGTGGGCGTGTTGTTCAACGCTGGCTGCGTATGTTTGTTCAGTAGTGACAACTTGTCCATGTGCTTTTCCTCCGTTACATGTGCCGCGTGCCTTAGGTTTCATATCAAATGTAACTGGGTCCATTTTGTATATGTAAGTCCAAACCCATGGTAGGACTACAGTGTCTGGTGCTGTAGGACGTGGACAAGGCTGGCCAAACATACCCTGAGCTTGATATTTGTCGAGTTGGGCGTATTCGCTTTGGAGGAATTTGTCCCAGTCGGGTTGGAGTTTCAGTTTTCGACGGGTGAGTTTGTGTACCACATTTCTCATCGTAAATGTATCTTCTGGCCATGTGTTGTCCAGGGGTGGCCATGGTGTTGCAGTTGTATCCCAATGGGTAGATGTGGTTGGGTTCGTGGGTGTATCCGTAGATGTCTGTGGAGTTGTGTTGGCTGTCTCCGATTGTGAGGGGTGCGAAGTAACCAGTGAATGGAGATGGTGTACCGCCACTTCTAGGTGTTCCATGGTGTCGTCTTGCACTGACGTATCGAGGGGTGGCCAATAGGGGTTGTTCATGTCCCATGTTGAGTTCGATGATGCTGCTGGGTAGGATGGGGTCATGGATTGAAGGTGATGTGCGATTACGTTGAGCTGGTCCAGGTGTAGGAGGGGAAGTCCATCGCCAGTGAGGGCTACCCAATGGGGTTGAGCAAAGATGCATCGTACATGGACGCTGTGGTGACGACGTAGGGCTTGAAGGTATGTCTTGACATCATCGATGGAGTGTATTGGGGTGTCATCAATCTGGAGGAGTATGTTTCCTTTAATGCGTGATTTGTAACGACGTATGTATTTGCCTGCAATGGAGCCCGGTTTACAGTTAGTGACTTGGACAGTGTTCCGGTACTCTGGGTGCTGTTCCAATACCAAGCCCAGGGTGGGATCGGTGCCCAGGAGAGGAAGACGTTCCACTGTGGTGGGTCCATATGGGTAGGTAGATAGCTCCAGCGGTTGAAGAGTGTCGACCAGATGTTGATGATTTGGTGATTGGCTGTTGGTCGGTGGAGTGGTGGGTTCTGTAGGTTCGGGGTGGTCCTCTAGAAGGATATTGATTCGACGTTGTGTGTGATGGGCCCCAGTTACCTGTTGGAGGAGGTGTTGGGATGCAGGTGGGCGATGGGTGGTCTCTGAACCATAGTGTAGTTCATCGGGTGTGAAATGTCGGGCTATCTTTTCTTGGTGGGACTTGGTGTCCCAGTATCGGATGTTGTTTTGGGTGGTAGAGTACCCCAAGAAAATCCCATGGTATGCATGTGGGTCCAAAGGTGTTGGGCGGGGTCCTGGTCGTTTTGCAAGTGACGCGAGCTCCGAAGGTTAGGATGTTGTCCAGCAGGGGCTTGCGTTGGGTGTATGCCTCATATGGTGTTTTGCGGATGCTAGAATGGTATGTACGGTTGTACAACCATGTGGCATGTTGAAGTGCATCAGCCCAAAACGTTGGGTCCAAACCAGCTGCATATAGTAGGCAACGAATCTTGGTCTTCAGTGTTTGGTGTGGTCGTTCCGCTCTGCCATTTTGAGACGAAGTGTCAGGTGCCGTGGTTTCCAAATGATACCCATGGTCTGTAACTAAGTGGTGGATGTCATGGGAGCCCGCTAACTCTCCACCGCCGTCGGTACGGATTCGAGGATGTTGGGTTGGGTCTGTGACTGTGATCATGGTGGGGTCTTGTAAGCTGGATGGTTCAGGTGGGATTGGGGTAACTGTGTGTCCTGCTTGTTCCATTTGGTTGTGAAATGTGGCGGATCGATCTAGAAGACCCTCGTTTGTTGTTTGTATGGTGAGTGGGGCGACATATCCGTGGTTCCTGAGGAATAGGTCGATGATTTTGAGTGGGGGAGTCTTTTGTCGGAGTGGAAATGTCCAGATGTATCGAGTGGTATGGTCGATGATGAGTAGATAACATGTATAGCCGCCTCGACTAGTCTGTATGGTAGTCCCTGGTTTGTCGCTGTCTTGGTATACCGCTGGGAGATTGTTTGGGCCACTGACAAAACCGACGTCCATGTGAAACATTGCTCGAGGTGGGATAGTTCCCGCTGCGTTGGATGTGGTTGGTAGTGATGGTGTTGTTTGTGGTGGCGATGTAGTAGGGGTTTGATGTGTTGATGAGTCGTCAGTGGCGTCATCAGTGGCTTTACCTCGAGGGGCTTTACGCAGTTTTGCTACATCGCAAAATGGGCAGTGGAAAATGGACTCTAGGTTGGGGATGGGCGGAATGCCTAGAGTATGTTGTTGTGTGTTCCGAAGTGCTTGGGGCTTGGATGTCCAAGTCGTTGGTGCCACAGTTCAAATTGGTATACCGTTTTTGCTGTGATGGGTGTGGGGCGTTTACGTTTTGGCTCTTCTTGGTTGGCTACTGTGTCCATTTGTGTACTAGTGTCGTCTTTATTGTCCGTAGCTGCAGATGTTGTGTCAGGTATATGGGTTGTTTCCGTGTTGTTGTTTTGTGTCTCCGCTGGTATTGTGACCAAAGTATGGACTGTGGCCGCTAAGTGTTCCTCCGGTGTGGATGGAGGCAAATGATCTGACGTGGGGGACTTAGGATGGTCGTTGGGTGGTAGTAGTATTGGATTCGTTACATACCAGAGGCCATTGCGACGTTGTAGGTTAATATCCATATGTGTTGGTGATATGAGGTTTGCCTGCTGGTGTGTGTTGGCGTAGTAGAATCGGAATATCCCCCGGCCTTGTTGGGTGCCTATTTGGCTGAATTGGGCAATGGGTTTGCTAAGTACATTCGAGTTGTCGTGTTGGTGTGTGTACTGCATGTAGTTATCTGGCGAGATAACAGTGCCTTGTGCCTGGGGTATATATAGGGTTGGCCATTGAGTGACTGATTCATCGTTCGCCACGATATAGAGAAATCCTGTGCCTTCCGCCTGGAGGGGTGCTGTTGTTGGTTGGTCAAAAGTTCGTAGTGGTTCTGGTTTGGGAAACGGGGTGTAGTGCCACAAGAGGTTGAGATCCGATGTTGCACTGACATTAGCTCCTGTATCGCTTTGTATCTGGGGAATCTGCATAGTTATAGATTGGATACTGCGGATCGTGGCGCGTTCAGTGGGTAGTACGATAGGTAGGGTAGGGATCGTTGGCTTGGCTTCTCCAGTCGTCATTGCATCTTTGGTGCTGTTCTGGTTGTAGTACATTGTAGGATATAGTGTCTCCGTTTCAAGTGGGAAATGGAATGGAGGTGGTGGTTGAATCTTCATATCCGATGGTATTGGAGTATATTCTCGAATCAGTTGCTTTAGAATAGGGATGATGAACGGGCCCTCCGAGATGGGGTGGTTGGTGCGACCATGTTGTGGGGATGGGCTTGTCACTGGTTGTGTTGCCTCAGGTGTGTCTGTCCCTTGTATCATCCTGATAGCTGGTGTTTCCGTTGTGTTTGCTTGGAATAGTGCATCAAATAGTTGGAGTCCTACGTCAGCTGTTTCATCACCTGTCATGTCATCGTGGAAGTAGGCTCCAAAAGCTGCTTGGAGTGCTCGGATTTGGCGTGGTAGATTCGCTTTCTTGAAGAGTTGCGCGTTGGCTGCTGCCAGCTCTTTGTGTGTTTCCATCCATTGGAGTGCATGCCAGAGTTGAGCGGTGAAATGGCACTGTTGGTCCGAGATGTTATGGCCAAATCTGCCACAGCTATCGCATTGTGTTGGCGTTCGAGTTCTTGCTGGATTTGGCGGCCGTATGGCTGCTGGGCGAGTCGGGGGTTGGTGCTGGGTGTTGTCCCCTCCGTGACTGGTATTGCGCTGGTCTTGTTGAATAGCTCGTATGGTTGGCATGATATCCTGGACCGAAACCGTGTTCTGTTGTTGGAATCTGTCCGAGAGTTTATCAATGCTCCACTGTTGTGCTGATAGCTGTTGCTTGGCCATAGCGCAGTCCCATACCGTCTGAAATAGGGATGCCGCATTTCTGTTGTATTGTGGGTGGGTCATGGCTTGTTGTAGGAATTCTCCAGCTGTCTCCAGAGTAGAATAGTGGCGATTGTTCGTTGCAGAACGCTTGATGAAGTGCTTGAGTGTCTGGGAATATTGCATCGGGTCCCAGTTCTGTTGCCATGTCGGGCCCCATGGGCGCTGGATAACGCGGAGGTGATCGCATGTTACCACCAACATTGCATAGAGTCCCTTGTATCCATCCATCGTAGCCTGAAACTGGTGTAGGGCGTTGCGGATGGTTGGTTGTGTCTCTGGTATTGAATCCGAAAGTTTGGAGTAGATGAATTCGCTGGCATTTCTTAGGATCAGGGGTTCGTATTGGTCCTGGGCCGTCGGTGGGCACGTAGTTCCACTGTGGGCCGTGAGATTGCTGAAGTCTTCGATTGGAATGCCATAGATGCGGAGAGATAGAGCGACTTTGAGGTAGAGGCCCTCCATCTTGTCCGAGGTCAGTTCTTCGTTTTCGGGGATGTGGTAGGGTTCCTGATACTTTGCAAATTTCTTTATGTTATCACTGAGATCTTTGCTTTGCTGTGCTCTATCCCGTTCTTCTATAATGCGATGTGCTTCAGAGAAACGGGGTGTTGTATGGTCCGAGGTGGTCTCCAATGTTGGTAGTGTTGTATGAGGTGTAGTGCCCTCTTCTTGCCTCGCTGGATGCTGGTCTGATGGGGGTGCAGATGGCGGTGGTGGTTTGCGACGTGCCATGGGAATCGGTTCAAAGGTATGTTGCATTCCTCCTGTTGGTTGGTTGGCTTGCACTGGAGTTGGGCATTGTTCACTGTAGTTATTGATCTGTAACTTAGCGTTCCTCAATGTATCGTCGAGATCGATCTTCATTTTGGTGATGATCGTTTCTGAGGTATGCCTAATGTCTCGGACTGTGCGGGTTGTTTCGTCACGTATTTCATGGATACAATCGTCCAGTTCATTTCCTATCTCCATGGTTGTTTGATCGATCATGGATTGACATGCGATTTCCAAATTGTCATACATAGTTTCGGTGACTGCGACGGCTCGGGTGTACTGGTTTTGAACCGTTTTGCGAAAATCTTGTGTGAGTTTGGTAGTCAAAGATCGTACGACGTCCGAGTTGTTCTTTTCAAGTTTTCGGAGATTGCTTTGGTACATAACGTCAATGTGACTTTTCACCAAAACATCGTATTGATTCTGGTTAAGAGTCATGGTTTCCTCAATGTACTTATCCATTGTACGCGCTGTTGTTTGTTTGATCGTGTCCTCCATGTTACGTAGTGTCTTGGTGTACTGTTCCGTTTTCTGTTGCATAAGTACAGTATTGGCACGTACCCTCTCTTCCAATGTATTCATCTTTTGGAAAGGGTCAGCATAGTCGTCCAAAGTCTTGTACATACGGTCCAACTGGGCAGTTGTGGAATTCAAGCGTTGTTCACTATCGTCGAGTTTGGTGTTCGTTTCTTCCAATTGACGCTTAAGTTTTTGAATTTCCGTCTTGTTGGCATCATTCTCAAGTTGGCGTACATGGAGTTCGTGTTGCATGCGCATGTAGTCTTTATGGAGTTGGTCTACCTGCATGGCGAGGAGTTGAAGTTGTGGGTTGTTATTAGTGTCCTCTTCTTCATCTTCGTCGTCATAATCGTATTCCATAGTATCGTCGTCATTCTCAAGGTGTTCCGATTTAGAGTCCTCTGCATCTGAGTTCTCGTTGTTGGCTTTCTTGTCGGCGTGTTTGAGCATGCTCACTTCAGAGTGCTTAAGGCGAGTATTTTCGTTGTCCGAGATATCCTTTAATCCTTTAACTATGGTCTCGTGAAGACGAGCGATTTGTTGATTATTGGTAGGTGGTGGAGGTGTGAGCATATCGACGTCTTCGTTGTTCTTAGATGTCGCAGTTTCCTCGTTCTGTACCAATATCTCTTCACGCTTGTTGGGTGGTTTGTAGAATGTCTGATCATCTGGGCGAACCTGTCCCATCATGTAGGCTTCAAAGAAAGACGATCCGTATTGAATCTTCTCGTTGTCTTCATCATTGGTCTCGCTGTTCCACCAGATGTGGTATCCTCCGATAAATCCACTAATTGCCTTCATTATGTCTCGTTTCTGGGGCGTTTGTCCTGCCCTAAAAGCCGAGCTGATAGTCGACATTTGCTTATGGAAGGCCTTCTTACGCGTAGTGCTGATACCGCGCTTGAAAGGGTCCAATGGTATCTTGGTGTTATCGGTCATCGACTGTTGCATGAGATTTTTAAGTGTAGTCACAAGGTATTCTCCTTCCTCTTTCCATTCGCCTTGATATACCCTTTTGTTATGGGATAGTCTAGTAGAACGGCGTGGGGGAGGGGTTTTCCAGGTTCCTTCGGTCTCATCGTCGTCGTCTTCTTCGCAGTCATGGTAGTCATCTCCACATTTTTCTCAAATGCGATGATGCTGGGATTGAATCCTTCAATAGTTTCTTTTTCTGGGTTTTTCTGGATAGGGTGAGGGATTTCATCTGCATCATCTAGAAGGAGAAGCATGGATGGGGATGGTGGGCGGAAAGGAATCTTCTTACGCTTGTTCCGGGGGTCCGGAGGTGCGGTGAGACGCTTCTTCACCATGCTGGCGTTGCCGGTTAGTTCTTGCTCGTTCGTTGGTTTTGTACGCTTTGTAAGCCTATTGCTACAGCCTAGGACTCTCTGCTTTGAGGAGTTGTGGGCTATAACCTGTGGGATGCTTTGATCCTCTCGTCTCTAGTGATAACACTGTATTACTAAAGACTTGTGAGCTGAGCTCCGCTGCTGCTGCAGCTCTACCTAGGTACGTACGTCATATGGACGTATCGTATGTATCTTCCATACTCTCATGATCCCAAGGTACCGTGCGTCACATAGACTTGTTGGGTTGCCACTTCAGAGTTGCTAGTTTGTACAATTTTTCATCTACCCGTTCTGTGCTTTGTGAGACGTTGCAACAAGACTCTTCTACAGTCTACATTGCTGGGATCTTAGATTCTGATGTAATAATATTGAATTCTGGTGTGTGCATATTCAAAAACAACCTATCGTTTGAGATTATTCAATCGAGCTTCTAGTTCGCTGAGAGCAGGATCATCCGCTTCTGCCACAGCGACCTTGGCTGGTCCTGCCGATTCCTGGAGACCAGGCATCCCGACCCCGGCAGCGGGAAGCTCCTCTCCAAAGGAGATACCAATTTCATCGAGGACTTGGTTGACAATTTGAGCCTCTTCTTCTTCGTTTCCTTCCTCACCAAGTGCATCATCAATCGTATCACCCATAATCTCTTGCATAAGTTCCGTTTTGGCGTTTTCTCTCTCAAATTCCGTCATCATCTTGGTGATGGAAGAAACGTTGACAGCCTTGTTCATCTTGTACATAGCCTTGGCGGTTGCCTTCATAGCTTCACCCATGGCGTGGTGGGACTTGACTGTTTGCAACTTGAGTGCACATCCTTGCAAGTGACTTCGCATTTCAATAAATTTGGCAATATGTTGCCTTGTCCGGACCAGATCCTAGAAGGGATGGAAGAGTGGGGAGGTAGCATTTAGCAGACAGGTGGTAGTTGATTTCCAACAAACAAGGACGGGACAAGGACAACATTGAGTGATTCTTCCCAACCAACAAAATAGAAAATGGAATATAAAAAGTACAAACACGCGACATACCTTGGCCATAATCTTGACGGACGACATGTGTTGTTCTTTGGCGGCTTTCTTGATCTCAATAATAAGTCTCTTTTCTTCACGCTCCAAGCCAGTCTTTTCTCGATCCAATTCTCGGACCGCTCGATTGATCATTCGTTTGTTCTCTCGCAGAACCTCTTTGAGAGGCTTTTCTTTGCCAAAAACGTTTCCCATGGTGATGGATGGTGTGTGGAAAACTTGGATAACTTAATTGTCTCGGCAAACAAGGATGGACCCAACTGACGCAGTGCACCGCAGTTTCACGACTTTCACGACTTGTTGGCTGAATTGGTTTGGATCAAGGTTGGAATCGAAGCAAGATCCCTGGAGTGCCCAAGTGTGTGTGTGATACTGGGATTCGATGGACTGAAGTGGTGAATCTAGTTGGCGTCGCAGTCGCTAGCAAGACAACAAGAAGGGCAACAACGACTCCCTGGCACCTCCCGGCTTTGTTTGGGTCGTGCCGTTGAGTTTTCGGCTTGGGAGAATTCTTCCAACGGGTCCGGAGGGAGTCCGGAGTCCGGAGTCCAGATGGATGGACTGATGACTGATGACCTAGGGCTGTTCGTGCCAGCTGATTTGATTCCACGTGGAATTTTGCTTTTGGTCAAGCCAGCAGCCCGCAGCCCTCCAGCCTCCATGATCCCATTCATTCATTCAACTTGCAAGAATAATCCAAACGTACCAAAAGACATGGCTCCTTCTCAACAACAAAAGCTATTGGAATATGATATTCAAGACGGATTTGAAGCTTTGGATGATGAAAAGTTGGGACTCTTGAGTTTGGAATCCTTTTACACGCTCGTTTTGGGATTGGGATACCCTCGTGTGACCATGGAGCAATTGGCACAACGAGTGGAAAAGGTCCTGGAGAAACCGGGGGTATGGAATGGAAATGGAAGCTTTAACTGCAGTAGTGAAAATGGAATTACGGTTCATGTGGCAATTGAGGTTTGCAAGCAGGTAAGAAATTCCAAGTGCATGAGTGCACCCTGTTGTTGGGAAAGGCTCACCAACGATGAACTACTCTTCCTTTCCGTATTGTACTACCGGTAGTTTTGGAGCCAAATGGATCGAGATAAAGAGTTTTCTACGTCTTTTGCTTTGATGGACTCGGATGGAAAAGGATACCTTACTGCATCCGACCTGCAAGCCTTTTCCGAGTCCACGGAAGGCACCGACAGAGGCAATGACATTAACGGCAGTCTCTCCTGGTCGCAAGCCACCGCAATCATACATGTCACTACCGGTTCGTCCACTACCTCCCGCGTCACCTTGCCCCAGTTGAAACAAGTTTTGTCGCCTCCGTGAAACTACTGAAAAAACTACCGTAGAAGACGATGGATTACAACCTTCCTCTCAAGTGCATGACCCCAACATCCATTCTGCACATACCTCACGGCAGGTATTGGGAGAGCTGCATAACGATCCCAATGGAAACCTTTCTTTGGGAGTGGAAATGCCCCAGTGCCAATACACAAATCGCGAAACCCTTTCAGATACAACCAGCAATATCACCAACCTCTTGGGACTTCCAATGTCACCAATGATTGCAACATCTACTAGAATAGCAATAGAAAAAAGAAGAGAAGATGTTCGTATCGTATTGCACTAACCTGTAATAAGTGATAATTAGTAAAAGGTAGTAGAGTCACCACAATTGTACTCTAGGAAAGGCACCGTATCCTGTAGACTATTACAGTAGCGGCATAGTGGGTCATCCCTCCCCTAGCAGCCGGTGAAAGAGAAAGCGTTTACCTGACCTTGTAGTAAGGTTCCGTGTGTGGGGCAATCTCTTGCATCATATTGGGTCCATGTTGACGCACACAGCCGTCTCCGTGGTATTTGAGAGGACGGAAGTAGTGAGAGCATCCAGCCTCCGATCGCTGCCAGTGTGCGCACTGGGCTCCCTCCCGTTGGACTTGGGAAGCAACTGCTTGGGGCAAGAAGTTGTCTTGGTATTGGGCGTCATCGTCTCGGAGTTTTCGGATGACGGGCTCCTTGACGAGGTACTTCCAGCCACGCTTCTGGGCAAAGTAGACAGCGTCTTGGGCGTTGCGGAAGTAGAGGGGGGCGTCGCAGCCCATGGTATCAGCTGTGGAGTTCCATCCCATGAGGGAGTTCTTCCATCGCTCTCCGACGGCTCCGTCGTCGTTGAAGCTGACCTTCCAGAGTTGCTCAGGGTTGAGTGGCGACTGGTTGGGTCGGGCCCGCATCTGCTTGATGACTACCATGCGCTTGCGGCCGTCTGCCATTTGCTGCGAGACCAAGTGCGCAGGATCCAAGGCGGTGATCTCCGCAGGGTTGTCGGGGAGCACGGGGTCGGGGAGCCTGATGCCAGAGTCGTAGACCATGGCGAAGTCCTCCTCGGCCATTTCTTCCAACTTGCGCTCCAAGGCAGGGACATCCGGAGCTTCGGTTTCCCCGGCCTTGACGAGAGCCTTCTTCACGGGAATTACCATGGAGCGGTGACCAGTGGCAGGAGTGCCACGAGCCAAGGCTCGGACTGCGCTGGATCCACTGAGTAGACGAACGAACATCTTGGTCACTACAGAGTCAAATAATACTACTAAGCTCGAGTGGAGGATGGGAACAACCAAGAGGCACCGCGGCGGCTTGGCGTCGCTGATCCAAAAAGTTCAACTGCATATCTTCGCCGCTGTATGACGGGCGGAGGAAAGACTGTCGACTTGGTGGACTACACCATCGACTACCTGGATTCACTTGGGGAATGGGGAATGGACACTACTCACGGTCAACACACAACAAACCCGTATCCTCCACAACACAACAAACTGACAATACTCGTACCTGTACTCGTAGTGTCAAGCCAGCATCAACTATCATATTTCATCATGGCAACCACAGACAAGTATGATCGACAATTACGGCTATGGGGTGCTCAAGGGCAGGTAAGACATGCAATGTTACTGCGTATTACTTGGTTCTGTTGTATTGATGCCATTTCTTTCTCTTGCGCTCGTTCTGATTCCTTTTCTTTCCATGTTCCACCCGCCACCGTCGACACGTCTCTTCCTCCCATCACTCCTATGCGCAGAGGGCTTTAGGAGAGACCCATGTCTTTTTGATTGGAGCCTCGGCCGCTGGAACGGAAACTCTCAAAAACTTGGTCTTGCCTGGAATTGGTTCGTTTTCTGTCATAGATGATGCCGTCTCCTCCAAACAAGATGCATCGTCCAACTTTTTTCTGCCTACGAGTGCTGTGGGCAAGCCTCGTGCAGAAGTGGCAGCTGAATTTCTATCGGAATTGAATCCTGATGTGGTGGGAACCTTCCAGCATTTGACGTCCCTAGAACAAGCCGATTGGAAACAGATCCTTGGAGGCTCTGGAAAGAAGCGGGTCTTGGTCGTAGCCAGTGATTTGACTCCGTCTCTTCTGGAGACTCTCAGTGCCCTCTGCACCTCCCTCACTTACCAGCTACTTGTGGTACATTCCTATGGTTTGATTGGTACGGTTCGAGTTCAAGTTCCTGGCGTGCTTCCACTCTTGGATCCAAAACCAACCAATGCCCATCCCGATCTTCGTTTGAAATCTTCCTTTCCTGCCCTCGATGCCCTCTCCGATTCAATCCAACTCGATACCTTGGAAAGCCATGAACATGGACATGTACCTTATCCTATTTTGTTGCTCAAAGCCCGCAAAAAGTTTGGTAAACTTCCGGCGACCTTTGCAGAAAAGCAAGAATTCGTCAAGATGTTGCAATCTATGCGCCGGAGTGATATGGAATTGAATTTTGATGAAGCCATTCAAAATGCATACTTAGCTTATACGGAACCCACCGTGACGGTTCCAGATCAATTGGATCCTTCCTCCACGGTGGGCATTCTCTTTCGAGGCTACGAATCGTTTGTCCAATCCAATGGAGGGCGTCCACCATTGAATGGTTCTATTCCCGACATGACATCCAGTACAGAATGGTACATTCAATTGCAGTCTATTTACAAGACACAGGCTGATAGTGATCGGGCCGCTATGAAAGCTTTGTGTCCCGGTGTTCCCGACGATGACCTGAACACCTTTTGTGCCAATATTTTTACTGTCGATCAAATGCAGACACGAAGCCTAGTGGACGAATTCCATTCCAAGGGAGTCACGGAAGACATGGTAGACGATTGGAAAATGGCCTTGATGGATCCTTATGAGGTTCCTGAACATACTCCATTGATATGGTATCTGGGACTTCGGGCATGTCAAATTTTCTGTCAATCGCATGGACGGTATCCAGGCTGCATGCCTCAACCTGAAGACGATTTTGCCACCGATGTACCATTGCTTCAACAATGTTGGCAAACAGTACTACAACAATATCAGCTACAAGATCAAGAACTTCTTGAGTCACGTGCAGCCTCCATTTGCCAAGAAATGACACGATATGCCAATGCAGAGCTACATACCATTGCATCCGTGGTCGGTGGGGTGGCATCACAGGAAGCCGTCAAGTTGATTACAGGACAATACATCCCATTGGATAATACCTACGTCTTCAATGGTATTGTATCAGTGGCAGGTGTGTACAAGTTTTAGGAGACCAACTTCCATACCGATATCGAGGAGGGCAGGGTAAAATATTGAAATATGGTCTACCTATAGCAAGCAGTGAAGTATTGCTGGACGATTATTGCACTGTACCAAATTTAGAAGTTGTTGGTGCCTTCTCACATCCTCATATGCTAGTTTAGAAGAGTGGATCGTAGATTGCTTTGGAAAAGTGTCGACCGTACCAAGAGGGATGATGGTTGGCTCCATTGCTTGTTGTGTCACTACTCAGTCTTTGTCATTCATCTTCAGCAATAAACGTTCCATTGCTTTCACACTGCTGAAGCGCTGCATAAGAAATCGGTCCAGTTCCTCCATACTCCATTGATGCAAACGACGCTCTCCCATAAATTCTGCCTCGGTGGCAACAAAACGCTCATCGCCTAGATATTCGATTTTCAGTTCTTCTTCCTGATGCTTGTGATACAGTTGGTAGCCATTTTGTAGTTTAGAGATGATAGCTCCCGCAGGATGCGAGTCTCTGTCGGTGTTCTTCATCCATAACACTTCTGCCACTCCGCTGTGATTAAAGTCATCCACAACCACATGTCTGAGAAATCGTGAGGAGAAGATGAGAAGTTACACATACGAACATACATACATGAGGAGAACCACGATTTGGAGCTACATACGTTGATAGTACCAGGACTTGTTCGTGAGCCTACTCCCATTACATACCACTCCGTCTATCAACTTGTTTGAGGTCAGCCATAAAGCTTATAGTTTCAGTTTACCGACAGATTTTATCAGTTTATCAGACCCAAACCGTTCTAATCTAATCATGGCCGAAGAAACTGCCATGAGAACTGCCTTTGCCCGTCTTGGTTGCAGCGCCGCCGTTGCAATCCAATTGACTACTGTCCAAGGAATCAATTCCATTGAAGTTCTAACTCATCTCGACGAGAAAGAAATCATCCAAGCTTGCAAGAACATCCGCAAGTCCGGTAATCTCATTCCTAACCCCGAAATCGCTTTAGCTGCAAATGCTGAAGCCGCTGCCGAGGTTCGACCACGTACTGTTCCATCTCCTGGACATGACGTTCCTCCCATTGCCGAGCAAAACCTTCGATTGCTCATCTTCTGGATCAAATACCGGAAGAACACATCACGTGCCGTTACTGCCGCCAATATCATATTGGATGATATCAGGAACGTGCGTATCCTCAAGGACTGGTCCGAGAAAACAGCATTCAACCTCCATCCCGGACGATGTGATTGACCATAAGGATTGGAA